>JAADVZ010000480.1:0-23234 GCA_023335925.1 Pythium phragmitis
GCTCATGAATGTGGCTGCATTGTCCAAAGAATTCTCCGTAAAGTAATCGCGTTGGATGGCCTCATCGCCCGCCTCTCGGTTGCGTTCAATACTGCTCGTCCTTCACTGGACCCATAACCTGTGGGAATGCGACTGCGAGGTTAGGCATCATACCTTCAATGAGCACTGTCACACTGTTCGCTACACGGTCGTATAGAACTCAGTTCTACCCGCCTTGCGCACTGACATAGCTGCACTCGCCCATCTTGTCATGCTGTTCACTCCATTCGCCTCGAATAGTTGATGTACGTTTTGAGGAATGCGCTCTTTAGCGGCAGATATTTGCGCGCACGACGCTGGGTAGGCTTTGGGCTTACCCTTGCTCTTGACGCCAGGGAGTTACATCTTCTCCTCGCATCGCTGAGCTAGTTGCACTCGCGGACCCAATGATCACCCATGCGGTGCATACACCTAGTCCTCGGCTTCGACTGCACCGGCTGCGCTGGCGCGCGTCCCTTGGGTGGGATGTCGGTAGGGGAACGTTTGCACGATCGGGGCACCCTGGAGACAGCGACTTTGGCGTGCGAGCATCCCGACTATCCTTCACTTCCGTGGCTTGCTTATTGGAGCGGTGTTGCGGCTTGGCATGTTCGAGAATCACATCATGGAGCTTGATTTCATCTGATTTGCACTTGAAACGGTCGCCCAATAAGTTTATACGCTGGACTTGAGTCCTGAGGACAGTAGACTGCAGACTATCGACAAACAGCGAGCAGCGAGTCTTCATGCGGTTCTTGACCACAGTACCATAGCTCTGCCGACGAAAGTATCCCAACACACATGTTTCGGTATGTAACACACAAAGAGAATGGTAATCACCACACATAAAACCTAACCCTGTGGAAGCCGTCCGTACAGTACTGTATCGTACTGACGGGAGACGAAGGCCGGCCTGTGGGTGGGCGGTGGTTTGCGCCATCCGCTCACAGGCCAGAGGCTCTGACCCGGAGCGGGAAACGCGCGAATATACCTCAAGTCGCTCCGCCTCGCTCCAAATAAGTTTAAGAGGGTCCAATAATCTTGGTTTCAGAAGGGGGATCGTTGGTCGGCATCCCAGATGTTGGGGCTAGGGTAAATCCTTCTTTCATATGCGATACCGTTCTCTTGGAAGAATATTCATTTGTACAGTATTACAGAGGCTGTCAAGGCAATTGATGACGATACTACAATATACCGGTTATGCTGGGATTGGTTTTCTTTTGCCGACACCAGATACTTTCCCTCATCGCTCTTAAACTGATGCACCGCTCTTAAACTGAAGATTTGCGTTAGTACAAATGGTTCTCTAGTGTGTGATAGCCTGGCCGCGCACGATCTTAGCCTTGTAGCGCGATGGTCGAGCTGCAGACGTAGAAGCACTTCTGAAATGTTCCTTTACAAACTAGGCCAACGAAATGCATGTAGTATATAAATCGCCCCCACACCCCTTGCGAACGCGACTGAGTCGGCTGTGCAGCATCGGCGCGCTGCGGAACTGCGAGCGCTGTAGTGATGAATGCGCGTTCTCCGCCCGCGTGAAGTGGTTGAATGTGCGAACGAACTCTTCAATGGCGGCTGCTTTGCCAACCGAGCACTTGCGACGGCACGGATCGCATCGGATGAGCTCAGTAACGATGTACCTCAACGCTTCACGCTCATCGGTACTACCCGCGTCACTACCATTGGTGCTATCGCTCCCGTCACTGATGCGCCCATCAGGGCTCTCCCCGTCGATACCAGACCCGTCACTCTCATACCTTTCTCGTCAGACGTGCTCTCCATGGCGCTTCCACCTGTGGATTCTCTGGTTTAGTCCTGTGATGCGATCTGTTCGCTTGGGGAGCTGCCCGTTGTGTAGTTCATGGTGAACGAAGACAAGCGTACTCGGAAGCCTTATTGCCAACTGTGGACTTGATGAAAACTATTGCCTCACTAACGGGTTCCTCCGCCCAGAATGGTCCAAATATCAGGCTTTCGGACCGGTCTGAATTTCAGAATTTCGGACCAGTCTGAAGTTGCAGATTTCCGACCGGTCAGATTTTCGGAATTATGGTCCGGTCCGATATTCAGGATTTCCGACCGACTGAGATTGGGCGCACGGCAGTCCACGAATCCGCGCCATCGACGGAAACAACATGCTCTAGTACACCATCGCTACGCCTGCCACGCAAAACGAGTTCGAGCGTTACCGCGCGACTGAGATGCCTCACTCAGTCATCAAGAAATCGCGGTTTTCTTCGCGGTGCTCGAGGTGCTGTGCTCCTCACACCCTCGTAGAGCGATACCTCGCGTGCAAGAGTCCGAAGTGCTCCTATTTTGGGACCTGCTCCGTGATGTGGAAGACGCTCAACTGCACCGCCCAGCAGATGTACGAATTCCTCGTCAACAGCGAGCCTCACGCCCGTGGTGCTATGCCATGCAAGGAGAAGATGCCTCCAAAATTGACTCGGATCATCATGACACTTGCCCAGTCGCCAGAGATGGCGTTGGAGTCCAACCACAGCAAAAGGCGGTCTACGTGCTGTGTAGCTGAACAATTATAATATGATTAAAATGAATGGACTCAGAATTTAGGGTTTAGGGTTTAGGGTTTAGGTCGTGACAACCTCATGCCTGACCTACCGGTGTTTTACAGTTCCTGCAGACTCTCCTGTCATTCTACTTGTATCCAGCTGCACTAAACCGAGTTTACGGCGTGCACGTAAACTCTTCGCGTTTCAGTGGATACAGGTTATTACTGTAATAGCTGTTTTGCAAATGCGTCTGCTGATCGGCATCTGTTGCTCAAATGTCGTGGCTCTGCCTCCCACTAGAGCATTCGATTTGGTTTTGGGCTTGATGACTGGTTCGGACGGGGCTGAAATCGCAAAGGAAAGCACAGATATCTGTTCGCTCATTGCCAAACTATCGACCACACCAACAAGTTTTTCAGGCCACACCCAGCACCATGGGCAGCGAGAACCGCGGTCCCATTACAAGACTTGCCCGACGAGTTAGCTTGCCGAACTGCGTTAGCGTACAACGTCAACCCTGCATGCAAAGTCGAGCAGGCTTACCGAACCGACCCAGTATGCTTAGTCGACAGCAAATACGGGCGATGCGATTCTACCACAACGAGAGCGCCACACATAACGAGAACGACAGTCCCATGACGAGCCCCACGTCGAGGCCTGCTCGACGAGCCAGCTTACCGGGCCGTCTCAGCGTGCAGGATCAAGACAGCATGCAAGAGCGAATAAGCTTACCAGGCCGACTGAGCACGGTGAAGGATCGAGTGCCGATGCTGACAATGCGTCCCAACCAGAACGACCGCGCGGTCCCGGTCAACATATCAGTAAATGTTTTCAAGCGATGGTACACGCAGCAAGAAGTGCTCAAGGTCCAGAACCACAATAGCGACATCACGTTTCGATTCATGTGCTCCAAGGCCACGGTGATCCTCGGACCTGGCGAGTACTGGGAACATGCATTCATCCGCCACACAGCTGCGTTGCGCACGATGGATGGGCTGTTGATCCTAAACGTGTGGCGTGGCGAGCGCCTGCTCTTTGGGAACGAAGTCAAACTCGTCATGCAACTCAACGGACCGTGTAGCTCGAAGGAGCAGATAGATTCCAAGGACAGCTCGTCGGGAACTGAAGGGATTATCGGGTCGACTTGAGCCAGCCCAGCTAGAAGGCTTAAAATGCACCTTAGAAAGCTAGCCAAACGATGGCCGTTTTAAAAAAGCAGTGCAAGATACGTAGGAATTTTACACGTCGATTTCTTCACGTTACGGGTATCATTGCCAAGTACCTATAAATTTACCCCAAAATACACCTCAAGCACTCGAATATGGAAGCATATTCCAGACGTTGGAGATCTGTGATTGGCTGACAATGTCAGCCTGACATGGACAGACTCGTTCGAATTGCTGATACATAGTTGGCTACAAAGTGCAAAAAGTATCTGGAATGAACTGAGATTGAACACTCCGTAGAGTTTTCCGTTTGGTACCAGGTGGGCTCTTCTTCAAGTTGACAAGTCAAGTTGTCTTTGTCACAAGGCGATGCAATTAATTACACTTGCTACTAGTCTGGCCAGTCAGGTCCAGGACAGTTGGTTTCCCCAGCAATATATGTATCTGATGTAGCCAAATCATTGGTGGCTGGCTGCATCTGCTATCAGCAACACCAATCTGTGCAGCAGGTTACCCACCGCTGTATTGGCCACATGGTGAATTGCTTTATTTTGGGCAGCTTGCACATTCAACACTTCATAACCTTCAACCACCTTGCCCAGTTCAGGGCATTTGTACACTCAGAGTCAGTGGGTTCGAGGTGACTGCGAATCCTTGTTTTCGTTCGTGAACACATCACATGCCAAGCTTACGGCATCGACGTAAACAATTGAACGACTTGTCTCCGGATCAGTCATGTACCGCGATTTGGGTTCCCTCTTTTTCACATCCTCCAGATCAGACTTCTTGAATGTGCACAGATTGGCTGGGCCTGAGGTGGAGATAGATCTCTCCTCCGTTTGCTCATTCTCAAATCTGCCGGCACGTCGACGGGCGACCTCAAAGCCACGGACATCACCATGGCGTTCGACTACGACCGTAGCATCCCTCACGGGGGACACAACTTTGAAACCGGCATCGACTATGACTACGACTACGACGTCAGACCAAACCGACGAGCAAGCATGCCGGACCAGCCGCAAATATACAACGAACCCAGCATCCCTCGCCGAGCCAGCATACATGATAGGGGAGCCATGCACGGCCAAGCCACCGTCCAAGATCAAGGGCGAGGGCCAATGCTGGCGATGCGAGCGGCTCAGAACGACGGACCCGTGCCCGTCATCATGTCGATCTACATAGTCAGGCGATGGTACACGCAGCAGGAAGTGCTCAAGGTCAAGAACCACAACATCGACATCACATTCCGCTTCATGTGCGCCAAGGGCACGGTCACGCTTGGGCCCGGTGAGAACTGGGAGCATACGTTCATTCGCGGCGCGGTAGCGCAACGCACCATGGATGGGCTGGCGATCATGGACGTGTGGCAAGGTGAACGTCAGCTCTTTGGGAACGAGATCAAGATCGTCATGCAGCGTCACGACTCGAGTTGTGGGCAAGTCAGACAGCCGCAACAAAACAACGGGCCAAACGCGGAGCACAGAAACTCCTCGGGAGGCTCCGTGGGTGGTAACATCGGCAAGTTGTTCCTTGGCGCGCTGACCAGCGCCAACTAGACTCGTCGAAAGACACGGTATGAGTGAGTGCTCCAGTACAGAAGGAGTGAAGTGATGCTGCCGCGGCTGAACTCGCTTATGGATCTGGACTTGTCTCCTTCCGATGGATTGTGGCATTCAAATCATGTATTAATACACGTACTGTACTGGCTCTTTCCCAGTTTGAACCGCCGCCAAGAATTTGTATTTTGGGGCCATTTGTTTGACTTTACTTGAATTCGGCGATGCAATTCTGGTTTGGAAACTGCAACCGCGTTGCCGGGCATCACTGCAAAGTACCGGTACGGATCGCACACGCTCAAATTCCAGCCGTAACCGCCACATCCAACCTGAATGCAATCCGGCTGGAGGTGGCGTAGGATTGATGAGCAGTCTCCAGGAATCCCCTCTCGAAGTTCCGTAGTAGCGGCAGAGAAAAGTTACAGGTGAGCCGACAATTGCTTGAATATTGTATTAGAACAAGCTGTTTTCTGAGATAGTTCCACCTGTATTGACCATTAACTGTTGATGATCAATACAGGTGGAACTATCTCAGCAAACGCTGATGTGGCTAATTCATTGGCAACTGGCTGCTTATGCTATAAACAATACCAATGTTACCCACTCCGGTGTGGTGGCAGAGAGCTGAATGGCCTTGCTTTCAGCTGCTTGCACTTTCAGCAGTTTGCACTTGTTAACAGCATGAACGGAGTGGGTTCAAGGTGGCTGCGAAACCGCGTTTCTGCTCATGAGCTCATCAAATAGCAAATTTACAGCATGGACGTAAACACTTGAACGAGGCCAATGGGTTCGCGTTCGTGCAAGCTGTAAACTATTTCAAGGTGTTTCCGACGAGCGCTGCTTCAGTGCATCATGTAGGAGGTGCTCATTCTCAAATCTACTAGAACACCAAGAGACCTCAAAGCCACCGACATCTCCATGCCGTTCGACTACGACCCCACCATCCCTCACGGGGGACACAACTTTGAAACCGGTATTGACTACGACTACCTCCGCTTAGTCGCTGGACAAAACCGACGAGCAAGCATGCCAAATCGACCTAATACGTGCGATGGACCCAGCATCCCGCGTCGGGCCAGCACACACGGTAAGAACGACGGACGTGTACCAGTGATTATATCACTGTATATAGTCAGGCGATGGTACACACAGCAAGATGTGCTCAAGGTCAAGAACCACAACTTCGACATCACGTTCAGCATCAACTGCGCCAAGGGCACGTTCACACTCGAGCCCGGAGAGTGCTGGGAGCATGCGTTCATTCGTGGCGCGGTAGCGCAGCGCACAATGGACGAGCTGGTGATCTTGGGCGTGCGGCAACGTGGACGTGCGCTCTTTGGGGACGAGATCAAGATCGTGATGCGGCGCCACGATTCGAGCTGTGGACACGTCACGCAGATTACTGTGCGATACCCAGAACGTAGAAACTCTACGGACGGCTCCGTGGGCGCCAACACCGGGAAGCAGCTCACCAGTTAGCCATGCCGACAGCGCAGACGGTTGAAGAGAAACAAAGTGTAGGCGGCAAGATCAAGGGCAAATCTGGAGCTGCTGCACAAATTCATGACTGTTCCCCATTTTTTTGGATAATGTCGGTTTTCTGCAGTACAGTAGGTCGAGAGAGCAAGCGTACCCATTGAAATCTTGTCGTGCATAAAAAGACGCAGTAGCCCGTCGTAGTGCATAAAACAAACCACTCCACTCAGTGAGTGAGACCAAGGCTAAAATTCGAAACGATGGCCTCAACCCACGCCGTGGGTCCCACGGCAGCCATATCGGAGCAGTATCCTCACTGGGAGGCAGGGTGGCATCGTGGATTTCACATACTGCTGTGACCCAACGCTGCCGTAAGTAAGATCGAACAACCCTGGAAATGATATTTGATTAGATGATGATGATGATGATGAAACTGAAGTCTATTACGCGCGATAAATGTACCTAGTAGCTTCAGAGGGGGGCAGAGCCCTACGACAAAACAGAGAGGCCAGCCCGGCGGTCGATCGAGTCGACCAGCCACGGGCTGAGGTCATTGCTCAAATGAACATTGAGGGTGGCGAGTCCAGAGCGTGCCGATGGATGCAGCACCTGCGAATTGGTGCAGATGTCCATGGCGAGGTTGGCCAGGGAATCGGCCATCTTGTTGTGGGCGCGCACGTGGTGTGTCCAGTGCCGCACGGCAAGCTGGTCCGGGAGGCGACGCGCCTGCGAGTAGAGTTGGAGAAGGCATGCGTTCTTCGGAGTACGGTACTCGCGCATCTGGCGTAGGATGAGCGCGCTGTCACCTACCATCTCTAGGTTGGACCAGCGGTGCGTTGCCGCTGCCCGGAGGCCGGCGTGATATTTGATTAGACATGACCACCGTCTCATACTCCCCTGCAAGCCCGACTGCAGGACTCAAAAGATTCGTGTGCACCGGATGCCAAGTGATGGACGCAGCACGCTTGTTCAGTCCAGCGTTGCACTCACAGGTGATCGTCATCCACAGTGACTTCGCGCGCATGCCTGAGCGAGACCAGCCCTGCAGAAATCCAAGACCGCGTTTGGCCTTCATAAACCGCGGGGGTTCGGTTGGATTACTAATTCTTGTCCGTTCCCCCCTGTTCATAAAATACTTGGCATTGTCTTTTCCTCCCGCATTAAGCTATATCTTTCTATGGGGTCCTTTACTTGCCTCCGGCAGCCGTCTTTTCCATATCAGCGACCACTGCGGTCGTCTCCCACGCTGCAGCTCTGTCCAATCGCACGCGCTCGCTTAACGTCACTCTTTCCAAGTACGACTCGAACTGAGCAAGATCCCGATTACGCGGTAACAAGTCGTATTTCTCTTTCCGGAACGCGACGCGATTCTCCGCGTATTCAATCGCCGCGGCGCGTTGCTGACAGAGTTCTTCTCGTGCTTCGACGTCCCCTTCCAGCGACTCGTCTTCCTTGCGCTCGCGTTGGGCCTGCACCCAGCGCTCGTAAAACTCGTCCAGTAGTCCATAATACATCGTCAGATTCGCCACTCCTTGCTTCTCTAGATACTGTTTTTCGCGGGTAGAACGGCGCACGGCGTTTTGTTGGCGGCGTGCTTCGAGTTTTGCAAGTTGCGGCGGAAGTGTGTGCGTCAAATATGGCATCTTGTCGTCGCTCTTGCCGTTTGTGGTGAACGACAGATGGTCCTTGTGGCGTTTCTTCAAATCTACGAACCGGTGACGCGCCTGCGTCTGGCCACATACAAAGCTGCCTTCGTACCAAAAGTCCCACTCATCTTCGTGCTCACCGTCCACCTCGCGCGTGTTGATCGGCTCGGGATTGGTCTCGCTCTTGAGAAAGCACTCGCCTCTTCCTGTCATGGTGTTCTCAAACCAGAACCCGACGTGCTTGCATCGCCGCTGGTCAAAGTACGACGTCCCACGGCCGGACTTGGCGCCGTACTCAAAGTACCCGTCATACACGTCACCATTACGCTCACCAAGCTCACCACGTCCGTGGAGCTGGCCGTTTTCAAACCGCCCACGCTGCGTTGTACCGTCCGGATACCGACGCGAGCAGTTGTCTCCATGGAGGACACCGTCGACGAAGTAGCCTTCGTCCACGACACCCGTCGACGAGGTATAGATGCCATACCCTGTCACTTTCCCGTCGGTCATCTCGCCTTCGTAGGTCGCGCCATCGGGAAACGCCACCTGCATGTGCTCGCCGTGCTCGACGCCCTCTCGGAAGTCGTCGCCACAGAGCAGCGACGGTGCATACCGTCGGTCGCGGTACTTCTTCGAGTACGCGTATGCGCGCGTGCGACGATCAAACGTTCCGCTGACCGTCGTGCCGTTGCCATAGACCAATTTCCCACGTCCCTGACGGTAGTTCCGCTCAAAGTCGCCGTCGTAGATGCCCACGTTTGTAAACTCCTTGCCGCGACCGTGCTTCTCACCCATCTTCCACTCGCCGCAATACATCGCACCGATCGAAGACACGTGAAAACCGTCTTCCCATGGCTTGAGCACGTCCTCCTTTTCCCCGACTCTGCTGGCGTCCGTCGTGAGCTGAAGCCGCTCGCCAGTGCCATGGCGCAGCCGCTTGAGCCGCACGAGCCGCATGTTGACTTCCTTGGCCAAATCCTCGTCGCTTATAATCTGGTGTTGCACCTGGGCGTCCTCGATGAACGCCTTTGGCACGGGCCGCGTTTGTACAAGGCACACATAGTTCCAATCACATTTTGCGAGCGCCACGGACGTCAACGCCTCGCCCCGGGGACTTGTGAACCGCACGGTCCAACTGCGCGTCTCGACGCGTTTGGCGTACTGCTCCATGCTTTCTTGCTTGTCGCTGGCTGTAACGACGGGCTTGTCAATGGGCATGGCCGTGAGCTCCAATGGCTCGGTCATCAGCAGCTTTTCAATGCGCACGCGCTTCTTGCTCAGCGCGTCCAGTTCTTCATTGAATTTCGCCGAGTGGCCTGTGATCGCGTCCGAGAGTTTCTTGCGCATCTCAGCCTGCTGCTCGGGCGAGCCGTCGACTTCGATCGACGGCAATGCACGCAGCTTTTGCTTGAGCACGTCCCGTTTCTTCTCGGTGATGCGAATACTCTCGCGCACACGCTCCAGTGGTTCATAGTCTTGCGCAATGCCAAACAACAGCCACGTGCGAATGTCTACGGACTCGCATTCCTTGGGCACACTGGCGAGCACAAGCACGGCGCCACCAGTGTACATCGGTTCGTCGAGATCGTCCTGCGGCGCTGGCTCGAGCCGCTCGTGGATGATGTAGTACCACTTGTCGGTGGTCGTAGGTGGCAGCACCTGCACGATCCAGTCCTTGGGCCAGATCACGTCTGTAGAGTTGGTGAACAAGCATCTAGTCAGCCTGGCATCATAGACAGGCTATGCCGAGACAGACGTACTTCCGAACGGATCTTTAAGCAGTGCCGCGTTACACTTGAACAGCTCATTGATACGCTTCCTGCATGCCACAATCCCCATCAGCATAGCCACACAGAGAGAGAAAGTGACAGAGAGAGATCGTACAGCTTGAAGTCGGACCGCAGCACGCGCTGGAATTTGTAGTCGCTTGGCTGTTCGCTCTCGGGATCAAAGAGCGCGACCATCATCTGGTCCTCTTTCATCTCCTCAACCATCTTTCCCGTCTTGCGGTCCACCACGAGTTTCCCCGTGCGCGTCGCCATCTCTCCTCGGTCAAGATCCTTCTCCGTCCGTTGGTTCTTGCTGCCAAGTCCAAGGTTGAAGCGGCACTTTCATTAGAAACGCATTTCTAATTCATACTCCATGTCACCATAGTCACTATACCGAGGTACTCTACTAAGACCGATGCAGGCCTTCGATTGGGGGCGGGTAAAAGTAAAGCGGGGAAAGGCACTACGCCACCATGTCGAATATGTACGTGACCGAGCCGGCGACCGAGGGGAAGGTGCTTCTCCACACGTCCTTTGGCGATCTCGACATCGAGCTCTGGCCGCAGCAGGCGCCAAAGGCCTGCCGCAACTTTGTGCAGCTCTGTCTCGAAGGTGTACGTTCTCCCCGTCATGTTTCTATCGTGTTGGTGCTGACAGTCTCCAATTTTGTCTACGCGTAGTACTATGACAACACGATCTTCCACCGCATCATCAAGGACTTTATGGTGCAGGGTGGCGACCCGACGGGCACGGGCACGGGCGGCGAGAGCGTGTACGGCGAGCCCTTCATCGACGAGTTCCACTCGCGGCTCAAGTTCAACCACCGCGGCATCGTCGCCATGGCCAACGAGAACAAGCCCAACTCGAACCACGCGCAGTTCTTTTTCACGCTCGATGCGTGCGAGTTTCTCAACCGCAAGCACACGATTTTCGGCAAGATCACGGGCAACACTATCTTCAATTTGCTCAGTGTGAGTGACGTCGACACGGACGACAGCGACCGCCCGCTTTCCCCACCCAGGCTGCTCAGCGCCGAAGTCTTGTGGAACCCATTTGATGATATCGTCGTGCGCGAGACAGCACGGCGCGCGCCCGAGGAAAGCGAGACCGCCAAGAAGAAGCGCCAGCGCAAGGCCACAAAGGACCGCAAGCTGCTGTCGTTTGGCGACGAGGAAGAGGCCTTCGACGAGGAAGACGGCGGCAGTAAGAAGAAGAAAAAGAAGAAAGTCATGAGCAGCCATGACTTGCTGGACGATACCAAGCTCAAGGCCGAAGTGGATCAAGAGATTGCCCAGAAAATCGCCGAGACGACAAAGGACTCGGAAGGCGCCGATGCGTCGCGTGGTGGAAAGGAGACGTCGGTGAAGATGGATGCGCGCGCGCGCTTGAAGGCTGCAATCGCAGCGGCGTCTGCCGGCACAGTGACTGTTGAGCCAAAGACTGATGATGTTCCCGTGGAGATCAAGCAA
This sequence comes from Pythium phragmitis, assembly GCA_023335925.1. Lineage (NCBI taxonomy): Eukaryota > Oomycota > Peronosporomycetes > Pythiales > Pythiaceae > Pythium > Pythium phragmitis. Next base: position 11,614 of record JAADVZ010000480.1, read on the forward strand.
GATGAAACGAGCGAGAAGAAAAAGAAACTCAAGACAGCAGTCAAGGATGAGCGAGACGAGTACACACGATTGCGTGAGGAGCTCAAGCGCGACAAGAAAGCTGCTGCAGTTCTACTTGGCCAGAAATCTCGCGAACAAGAGATTGCCAAGGCCAAGAGCGACGTGCTCACTCCTCTCCAGCAGCAGCGCGCGAAATTTCTGGAGCGCAAGAAGATGGCCAACCGCTCGGGCCGGCAACAAGACACGCTCCAGAAGCTGGCACAGTTCAAAGCCACGCTGCTCGGTGTGAATGAAGAACACGCAAGCAAGAAATCGGACGAAACAACTGAAGCATACCATGGTCAAGTGCTCGAAGACGATGAAGACAATGATGATAAAGCAGCCAAGGACAAGTCGTGGATGGCAGCGAAGCTGAAATTCAAGAAACATATTGATGTACGTATCGCGCTACCAAAAGCATCTTATGTATGCCCTTGGCTCACCACATATGTCGCTCACATTTACAGGACCAGTTCCGAAACAACTATGGCCCGACCGTCGACGTATGTAGAAATATGCCTCTATATGTGATGTTGTTGGAACTTGGCTAATGCAAAGGCTTTGTCTACAGGATTATATGACGGTGGACACGAGAACGAAGCGTGACGTAAAAAGTAAGCCAGACGCGGATCGCCCCCGAGATGGCCAACGCCGTAATCGAAGCCGAGAGCGCAGCGCGGATCGCAGTCGTGATCGTCGTCGTGATCGCTCCCGATCGAGGGAGCGGCGCCGGTGAAAAGGACATGTAAGAATGAACGCATGCCAGTACTGAGTACCGGATTTCACTTCTTGATACTAGTATCTGAACATTACAAACGCCATATCCAGTGGAGACGTGTGAGTCAGTATGAAGCCGGTCAAACCCAGAGTTCGTTCGACGGACAGTGAGGAGTAGCGCTCATCACTTTCGGAAAAGCTGCGCCGTTAAAAGTTTGACGTCGAGGCGAAGAGGCACGTCAAGAACGGGAGGTGGTTTTCGTGGCGACTTGCTCTCCATGCCGGATAGAGCGTACGTGACTGAACGTAAGAGTTGCCCATCTGGTGCCTGCAGCTCCTTTGACGAGCCAATCATAATCCGCACCAGACAATGTAGCCATCTTCAAGCAGGACCGTCTGTCCAATCCTAAGTAGAGGCACAAAACCTCAACGCCTCCAACTCACGAGAACCGATCTGTCGGATACCACAAACCGAAGGTGACTTCTACACGCATGGTAACCCGATCGCTTACGGTGGTCATGGCTTGGTGAGCCGAACTACCATAGCCACTGAAACAATACTCTATGGTGATGCAGGCACCGGCCGGCGAAAAAGCGACTCGTGCTCCAGAAGGGGATTACACCCCAACACGTGCCTATTATGAGCGCTCGGTAATCTAGTCCTTGACCTGCTGATCGGAAGCGCACTTGTGTTTCTAGCGTATTCAAAGCACTCTCGCACCGAGAGATACGCCGAGCGAATTCTTGCGACAGCGCCCGACCTCGCAAGATCTCCTCGTCGACTAGAATGTCTCGCCAGTCAAAGACAGCGACCGAAGCCGCCGACCCATATCAACAGTCCAGCATCGACTTGAACTGCTTTGACACGTTGATTTCCGCTGGCAATGTCGCGTCTCCCTGCGCGACCTCATTTGCACCGCTCAAGGATACCGCCGACCATCGCCGCGCTGACCGATGCAGTACGCTCTCGATTCCGTGTACGGACACGGATTCGTACGCCTACGCCGACGGTGAATCGACCTCGGTTGCCTTGTCCAACAACTCGATCCTGTGCAATTCGCCAGTGGATGAACTCGACTTCACGGGCGTCCAATATGTCGAGAGCAAAACGCCGACGGGCACGTCTCCACCTGCGCAAGCTAGGCGTTCATCAGCACGGGAAAGCCGTGTTATGGGCCTGCAGGAGCTCCACCACCTCCGCGAATGCCTATGGAACAGCTTGACCAAGGTATCATTGTCGCCACAATGCCACAGGTCCTCAACGAACTCTGCAGAAGATCCAGAGGCCGACGAGCACAAAGAAGACGAAGATATTGACGCGAGTTTTGTTGCCCAGCTTCCGCCCTCCCAGCACCGATTTCTTCCTTTGGCCTCGCCATCGTTCTCAGAGAATCCACAGAATTTCATCGGCGTTTGTGGACGAGCTAGTGCTACACAAAGCGAAAGTTCTATGATGTCGTCCACGCGCACGCTGTCTGGCGAATTCGGTGGCGTGATGCCGCTCCCGTTGAAAGCGAGCATGCGAAAGCAGCCGTCCATGTCGAAGCCACTGTGCAAATCGCCGCTGCCGCGCGAGTCGGTCGCCGTATTGATCGATGCTGTGCGGGCCTCGTCGCTTCAGGACGACGACAAGTGCCGTTTCGTGTTTGATCTCTTTGACGTCGGCGAGCAAGGGGTCTTGTCGCGTGAGCGGGTCGCAGCGTTTGTCGAGGCCACGCTGCTGGCCAACAATCTCAAGACCAACGAAGACTTTCGAGTGGACGAAATGGTCGACCAACTGTTCACGAACAGCTCCAATCAGCACCAAATGACCTACAAGGAGTTTCGGAGAGTATTCAACCTAGCTGTCCGTGGACCCACCGACGCGGTTGCAACAACGGTCCCTCCTGCAAGGACGTATCATCAGGACGCTGAGAATGAGCCGGCGTCTGCTGAACAACCGCGGCCGTCTGAGTACAAGCCATCTATTCACTATCGTCCATCACTCATCGCCGCGCGAACGCAAAACTTGTGGCAGCGCACGATCATGGCAAAGTATCACAAGTACCCCGCCGAGATCAACTGGCTTGCCTTCTACTCGGCAGTGCTGCTCGCAGCATTCATCATCAAAGCCTCGTGCGTCCCATTGGATCCGGCTACTGGATTCGCTCTTCGCATCGCCAAGGGCTCTTCGCAAGTGATCCTAGTCAACGCCTGCTTCTTGCTGCTCCCCATGTGCCGCGGTGTCGTGACGTATTTGAGCCAGTTCGGATCCATCACGACGCGAGTTCCCATCGAAAAGCACCTCGGCTTCCACAAGATCTGCGGCGTCGTCATGCTTGTGTCCTCGCTTATTCACATGTTTGCGTGGGGCGTCATTCTGCACCGCATCCAGACCGCGCCAGAAGGAGTCTGGCACCAGTCTAACCTCCTTATGTCGCTCGGATTTCTGCGGGATCAGTCACTGTGGGATCTCCTTTCGCACCTGCCAATGTGGACTGGTAGCGTGATGCTGGTGATCGCCATCATCGCTGCGCCCCTCGCCCACGCCAAGATCCATCGCCGCCACTTCAACACCTTCTGGCTCTCACATTTGCTCCTCGTGCCACTTCTCGTCTTGCTTCTCATCCATGGGCTGGCCATGTGGGTGCAAACGCCGCAAGCGCTCCTGTGGGTGCTGCCACCGCTCGCCCTGTACGTCGTTGAGAAGCGGTATCGTATGGCGAAGCTCTTTGGTGGCCACTCGAGCATTACGCACGTGGAGTTTTCGCACGACACGGTCGCAATCTTCATGAAGAAACCCAAAAATTTCGATTTCCAGCCTGGCATGTACCTGTTGCTCAACGTGCCAGTGATCTCGCGGTTCGAATGGCATCCGTTCACGATCTCATCGGCGCCCGAGGACGATCACCTCAGCGTTCACGTACGAAACGTCACGGCGTGGACGGACGATCTCCACAAAATGCTCCAGTCAATCAAAAACCATTGTCACGACAGTGCGACCGTCGATCTGGAAGCGAATACGGCGCAGAAGTCGCCGTACCCGTCCGTGTGTATCGACGGACCCATTGGGACGCCGTCGCAAGAGTACTACCGGTACCAGTCGGTCGTGTTTGTCAATGCCGGCCCGGACGACGTTACGCCCCTCGCGTCGATCTTGCGCAGCATCGTGCACCAGTGGGAATCGTTCAAGTGTCCATGCTGCGAATCCGTGACGTTCCCACGCAAGTTCCAGGTCCAGAAGGTGTACTTTTACTGGGTCACACGTGGACACGAGTCGCTCGCGTGGTTTACCGAGTTCATGGACCAACTGGCCGAGCTCGACACGGAAGGGCGACTGGAGATCCACAGTTATTTTACGAACGAGCCGGCCGTCACGCCACAGCAGCCAGCTATCGTCGACGCGGAGGAGCAAGAAGTTGTTACGGCAGGCGATAGCACTGCGACCAGGCAAGTCGTGCATGTCGGTCATCCGGATTGGAATCGCGAGTTACTGCGGATCGCCAACGAACAAGAGCGACGCAACGACCAAGTGCGTCGCGAGCGAGCACAGCGCGAGGCTCGGGATGAACAACAGACCCAGGCGACCCTTCCGCGGGTGAACGTCGACGCGTCGTGCGCTTCCAACGACGTGGCCGTTTTCTTCCGTGGCACCAGCGCGCTCGGGCGTACGATCCACGACGAGTGTGCGCGCTTTAACCTGCAGCAGCAGCGAGCACATGACTCGGCCGGCGTCACGTTCGACTTTCGCCGCGAAAGCTTTTATTAACGTCCGAGAGTATGATAGTAATACTGTAATGTAAGAATGAAGACAGCGACATAAACCGAACCGGCTTGCCAAAATTGGTCCACGGTTGAATCTGCACGCAGGAGCTTCACAACGATCAACCACGAGAGGCTTTGAATACATGCGATGCGCTCTACGTCGCCACAACACGAAACATAGGCGGGAGACTCTTTTCCCCGGGAGATCGTGCCCCATCGGAATCCGATGGGGCACGAAAAGATTTGCTCACTGAGGAGATCCACGCTCATTGAACGATGTGCAACAGAAAGCACGTGTCCCCATCGAGCCCATAGACGAGCCCTGGCTTCATTGAAATCCTGTGGACTAGAATACCGGAATCGATACGATCGACGTTGGGGGTGGGGGCTGACGCGAGATTTGTTCCGTACTCGCCAACCGAACACGCAACTACAGTGTATTCTATTATTGTGTGTGGTGTACAGTGCTTCCGAGCTTCCAGTATGACCACCATGTACTGTGGTGCGTGTCTTCTGTCGTCAAAAGCTGAGATGCGTCGTGCGTTCGTTGATCGTTCGTTAAAAGCAGCCGCCGCACCAAAAGTGGCTCGTGAGTTACGAGAGCAATACAAGTCACTAATCGTGACTTGTGTTGACTTGGTGTTTGTATACATCCATCAACTTGATTTTGCTTGATTCGCCCATCACGTGCGTAGCCATGTAGTGTCAGAATTGGAAAGACTAAGAGGACCAATTGACGTCTTCGGCAGGATCAAAGATCCGAGACGTGTCTTATTGTCGTCATCGTCACTGGACGAGAAACCGCGCGGTTTCGTGATGGATAAACGCACACGTTCCGTGTCTAGCTTTCGAGAGATTGGGGAACGCCACTGAACGCCAGACGTGTGACTTCGTGTCTCGGGGGACCCCCGCTTTCTTATCCGTGAGTGTTCTTGTTTTTCTTTTTCTTCTGCCGAGAGTGTGTGACAAGATCACCAACAGGAACAAGACTGTGGTGGAGGTGGTGGAAGGGAGATTGCGTCTCCATCAACTCCGACTCTGTTCTCCCTCTCCCTCTCTCTCATGGCTCACCACCAGTTCCAGCGCGAGATGATGTTTGTCTCGCCGGCCAGTAGCCAGTACGCCTCGTTCAGTGAAAGCGACTGCGCGTCCGGTTCCCTCTTCGAGTCCATGGGCGTGCCAAGCTCGTGCGATAGCCGCCGCATGAGCAGGGCGGGGCTGCTGGAGCTGCGTGAGTACCTCGTCAAGACCTCGAGCTACGAGAACCCGGTACACAACAGCTATGCGCCGCTGGTGACGTCGACCCACAAGCTGCGCCCGCTCGGCGAGAGCCATTTCGTTAATGTCGTGCCGTGTTCCGACTCGGAATCGACCGTGCGACTGACGGCGCACATGCCACTGCTGCCACGCGAATCTGTGGCAGTATTGATCGACGCCGTGCGTGCGTCAGTGTTGCCCGACGACGAAAAGACGCGCTTTCTATTTGATCTCTTCGACACGGACGGTTGCGGTGTGCTCACTCGCGAAGGTGTCGCGGCGTTTATCGACGCCACGCTGCTTGCCGGCAACCTCGAGACGTATGGAGACCTCCACGTGGAAGACATTGTCGCCAAGCTGTTCGCCGGCACGGCCGACGCGTCTTGGATGGAATTCCATGAATTCCAGCGCGCCTTCCACGGTGTCGTCAACGAACCAAAAGGCCCCTCGGACACGCCAGCTTCGATAGCCACGCCCAAGGTCAAGAAAGGACGTCTAGCCCGTCTGAAGAAGCAGTACAAGGCCCACGCATCTGAAGTCCACTGGCTCGTTTTCTACGTGCTTCTCATGGTGGCCGCATTCTTTGCCAAGACGTACTACGTCCACTACGACCCGGCAGTCGGCTGCGGTGCCAAGATCGCCAAGGGCTTTGCCCAAATCGTCATGGTCAACACAATCTTTCTCCTTCTCCCAATCTGCCGCAAGTGTGTCGCGTTCCTTCGCAAGTTTGCGGCAATCTCGTCGCGGCTCCCGGTCGACCAGAACATTGAATTCCACAAGATTTGCGGCGTCGTCATGCTGCTCGCGTCGCTGGGCCACTCCATCGCGTGGGTCTTCAACGCCTACTACATGCGCACAGTCCCGGACGACGTCTTTCAGCGGTCCCGGTACGCGCACTTGACCTTCGTGCGGAACGAAAGCATCCCCCACTTGCTCGAGCGCACACCCATGTGGACGGGCGTGCTCATGCTGCTGCTTGCCGCCGTGGCCGCACCGCTTACGCACCCCAAGATCCGCCGTGGCGATTTCAACGCCTTTTGGCTCACGCACCTCATGCTCGTGCCGTTCCTCGTGCTCGTCGTTGTCCACGGACTCGCCATGTGGGTGCAACCGCCGCAGGCGTACTACTGGGTGCTGCCACCACTGCTTCTCTACGCGGCCGAGCGCCGCTTCCGCGTCAAGGCGACCTCGGCAATGAGCGGCAATACACAGATCCAGCATGTCCAGTTTTCGAAAGAGACGGTCGCCATCTTTATGGACAAGCCCCATGGCTTTCACTTTCATCCGGGCATGTATCTCTTCCTCAAGGTGCCGCTCATCTCGACGTACGAGTGGCATCCCTTCACCATCTCGTCGGCCCCTGAGGACGACTATGTCAGCGTCCACATCCGCAATGCTGGCGACTGGACCGGTGCTCTCCACGCTGTGCTTCACCAATGTCTTCAGCGATGTGGTGGAGGCAGAGACGACGACCTCGAGCGTGGCTTTGGTGCGATCGCCCGTGCATTCCCCGCCGTCTTTATCGATGGGCCAGTGGGGGCACCCTCGCAAAACTACTACCGGTACGAGTCGGTGGTGTTTGTTGGCGCTGGCATTGGCGTCACGCCATTTGCATCCATCCTGCAAAGCATCGTCCATCAGTGGGAGGCCTTCCGTTGCGATCGCTGCAACAGCGTGAAGCTGCCCAAGACCTTCAAGCTCAAGAAGATCTACTTTTACTGGATCACTCGGGAGCAAGAGGCGCTTACGTGGTTTGCTGAGACCATGAACCGACTGAGTGCTTTGGACGTTGAGGGCCGACTGGAGATTCACAACTACTATTCCCCACTCAAGGAAAAGACCGTGATCGCACCGCTCCACGCGCTGCAGAAATTCATCCACGACAGCGAAGGGCGAGACATTATCTCAGGCCTCACGACCAAGCAGCTGACCCACTTTGGGCGTCCGGACTGGCAAAAAGAACTATATCGCATTGCCGCACAGCAGGACACTGGCACACAACCCACAAAGGTGCGTACCCGTGAGATCGGCGTCTTCTTCTGTGGGCCAAAGCCCATGGGCAACCAGATCCACAGCGATTGTGCGGCGTTTAACCAGGACGAGATACGCACGACCCACAACGTCGTGTTTGACTTCCATAGCGAAAACTTTTAGGTATTATTCATAAATGCGGTAGTAATATTCTATTCTCCAGGAATCAAAGGCAAAACACGAATGCAGTTGCTTCCATGTCTGTGGCATAGAGGGAGAATACATGTAGGAGAATTCACTTGTGCTCCGTGGTGAGTCGATTCAAAGACGCTGAGACAGTCGTACCAAATGTAGCCATGTGGCCTGTCTGGCGAATGGAACTGCCGCTCTGGCTCGATCAGGTGATCTTGGGGGATCTGCTTCTCCAACTGCAACTGCTTCGGGAGGGCTGACATATGACTTGAAAGGAGTATGCTGAAACCGTCGACAGCACGTCGCAAGCTGACACATCTATGGACTCACGGCGTGCTACAATAGATGTACTCCAAGATCTGCCGCTTGAGGATGAGGTTCGCAGATCACAGGTGGCACATTAAGTTCTTTTTGAGTCCCCATAGTTAAGTTAATACTTTACAGTACCGTTATTTAATCACATGCGAATACTTTGGTAGCGTACTGTTTTAAGTAGATGGGAGACAGCCCATCATGAGTCAAGGAGATTTGATAAGTTGGGAACCGCTGCGGCAAGTCATGAGCGAGACAGAGTGTTCAAATCTCCCTGGTTCCGAGTCTCCAGTGCAGTCAAAATCTCGCGCCCCCCCCTTTCACTGTTCAACAAAGAGAGTGAGAGACCTTATTCACGGGCAAGGCTCTGCACTTGAAGCCTCGGCTCTTTCCACCATCAACAAGACAGGCTTCAAGGAATCCCAAGATTGTTTTGCGCAGAACCTCAACTGAGCGGACATCCGGTGCTCCCCTCACCAGAGTCTCACCGTAACGCCGTTGCGTACAGTGCATGGACGGTGGCCGTTGACGAGTCGCACTTGGACAGAAACCTTGTTTGGGCTCGTCACTTGACCCCCACGCACGCGTCACCCCATTCCTGGATTCCTGACTGCCGTCGATTGTCTTCCGTAGCAGCACTCCCAGTGCGAGCTCACGAAACTCTGTGCGTCCCCACCACAGTTCATTTGTAGCGTTCCTCGAGCGATGGCGCGACGGCTTCACCACCCTGACCACCACGCGTACGAGAACATCTCGTCACCCAGCCAAGCCACCGCCCGCTTTCCGCCGCTCAGCCACGCCAGGGAGATCTATATAGACGGCAGCTCTCATGGCGGACTTGACCAGTCGTCGCTTTCGGTCACGATGCTGCAGGGAGAAGGTGAGTCGCCTATGAGCGATTCGCCAATCCTAGACCGCAATCGCCGGGCTAGTTCCTTGACGGCGTACGGACTCGACTCATCGCAACCCGAGCAATTCGCTCAGCCGCTCATGTTCTCGGTCTCACGAATCCCCATCATGCCGCAGCATGAACATTACCATACATACAGACATGATGGCCAACATCCTCCGCTGTCAGCGAGCCGACTCGCGCTAGCAGCGAAGCAAATGGATCTGCAGGAGCTGTACCACTTGCGCGACTTCCTCGTCAGTAGCTCAGTGGATTTGGGACAATCGTTCGCGAGCAGCAAGTGGAGTATCCGGCCAAGTGAGCACGCGACCGCCGCAGGGCCGCTCGGGGTGTCGCACCTCAGGTCGATCCACTCGGGCTACGAGACACACACTCTGGCGGCGTCCAACCACCCAAACGGTTTTGGCAGCTCCTTCTTTAATGCGACGACGGGCGTCGGCCACAGCGCGCTTCACATGAGTCAGTACTCGGTGAACGGAGACGAAGGCGCAGCGTCCGAGCGACCCACGATCTCCACGGCGACTGGGCAGCTGCCACGAGAATCCGTGGCACTGCTCATCGACGCGGTGCGCGGCTCCACACTACCAGGCGATGAACGGTGCCGGTTCCTCTTTGAGCTCTTCGATGCCGAACAGAAAGGGATGCTGTCGCGCGACGGCGTCGCCGACTTTATCGACGCCACACTGCTGGCGAGCCGGCTTCAGCTGTATGGGGATGCCCAGTGCCGCGACATTGTCGAGCGCATCTTCAGCGGCACTGCGCACGCACATTACATGACGTACCGGGAGTTTTGCGAGGCCTTTGGTCCCGTGCTTAGAGGGGACGACGCCTCGACTGCCTCCAGCGATTCGACCACGGCTTCGTCCAACGGAAATGGACCGGCAGCGAGCAGCGCTACACCGCAGGCAAACCGCCAGGTCCCTGTCTGGCGCCGGCGACTCGTCAGTTACTACCGCAAGCACGACGCTGAGATCATCTATCTCTGTGCGTACGCTTTGATGATGATGGGGGCGTTCTACATCAAGTCACACTACGTCGACTACGACCCAGCGGCCTGGTACTGGCCCAAGATCGCCAAGGGATTCGCGCAGATCGTCATGGTCAACACGCTCTTTCTGCTTCTCCCCATGTGCCGCAACTTTGTCGCGTTCCTGCGACGCTTCGCCGCCATCTCCTCGCGTGTCCCAGTGGACCAGAACATTGAGTTCCATAAGATTTGTGGCGTCGTGATGCTGCTCTCCTCGCTGGGCCACACAGTCGCGTGGGTCTGTATCGTCTACCAACTCCGCACGGTCTCGGATGAGGTCATGGCGGCGTCCCGGTTCCAGAACTTGTCGTTTGTCCGTGACGAGAGCATCGCCAGCTTACTCCCCACGATCCCAATCTGGACGGGTGTCGTGATGGTGCTGATCGCCGCGATCGCCGGTCCGCTCACCCACGCGCGTGTGCGCCGAGGCAACTTCAACACCTTCTGGATGACCCACGTCTTCTTTGTGCCGTTTCTCGCGCTCATTGTCCTCCACGGCGTCGCCGCGTGGGTGCAACCGCCACAGGCCTACTTCTGGGTGCTGCCACCGCTCATTCTCTATGCGATCGAGAAGCGGTACCGCGTGAGCAACATCTTCGGCGGTCAGACGCGAATCACCAGAGTCAAGTTCTTGCAAGGCACGTGTGCGATCTACATGGAGAAACCCGACAACTTCCACTACCACCCGGGCATGTACATGTTCGTAAACGTGCCCGCTGTCTCGCGCTTTGAGTGGCATCCGTTCACGATCTCATCGGCACCGGAGGACGACTACGTGAGTGTCCACATCCGCAACGCCGGCGACTGGACCAACGCACTCCACGCGACGCTTCGAAAAGCTCTGGAAGACCACAAGAACGGCGGCAATGAGAACTATCTGCCTACTGCAGCAACCACCTTTGAGAACACGGCCTTTGAAAGCACCGGCTCTGCAAGTACCGCCTTTGAAAGCACTGCCTTTGGCAGTGTTCAAAGCGGCGCGGCGGGACCACGGCTCCTCGACGCAGTATGTTACCCGCCCATATTTATCGACGGTCCCGTGGGGGCACCTTCGCAAGACTACTACCGGTACGAGTCGGTGGTGTTTGTTGGCGCTGGCATTGGCGTCACGCCATTTGCATCCATCCTACAGAGCATCGTCCACCAGTGGGACGCCTTCCGCTGCAACCGCTGCAACCACGTCAAGATGCCCAAGACCTTCAAGCTCAAGAAGATCTACTTTTACTGGATCACACGCGATCAGGAGGCGCTCACGTGGTTTGCTGAGACCATGAACCGACTGAGTGCTTTGGACGTTGAGGGCCGTCTGGAGATCCACAACTACTTCTCCCCACTCAAAGACGAGGCAGTGATCAAGCCACTCCATGCGCTGCAAAGGCTGATGCATGAAACGGAAGGCCAGGACATTATCTCTGGACTGGCGACGAAGCAGTTGACCCACTTTGGGCGTCC
>JAADVZ010000481.1:0-23213 GCA_023335925.1 Pythium phragmitis
CCCCCCCCCCCCCCGCATGGGCTCTTGCTCCAAGCCAAGCTATAGCCACTAAAATGGGGGGAGTGTTGAACTACCCTCTGTATTTTTGGTACTTTTCGCTGTGTTTTTGTCTTCGTCTCGAGTCTCACTGGCGTGTCTGTTCTGCTGTGCCACTCTTGACTGTCACATAAAACCTTGCATCTTCGCTCCGATCCATCCCATCATCATCACCCCCTTCTGGGACAGTTCATATTGTATCGTCTTAAAGCACTCCGTGATGAATTATATTGGAAGGTTATGTTTATACAAAGCAAATAGACTGGATTTAAACACCCAAAATGTTCAATATGAAATAATTTGTAGGAAGCAATAAAACTTTGTGGATGTTTTGAGTCTATAAGTTGTACTGTATAGCTTGACACGTGAGCTTCTGGAACAATATTGATGAGCGAGCATCAGTACATCCATACTGTACAGGACTCTATCATTGGTGCGGACCGCTTTTTCGATTCACTTGGTCAAGTAATGATGCAGAAACAATATAAATCAGTGACAGCAGAGGTAAATGCATGTGTATATTATCATCATTATTCCCTGGTGAAAGCAGAGCACATGGTGGTGGGGAAGTTGGCCGAACAGGGAATGTGCAAGGGGGTAGGGCATCTTTTCCTCTCCCTATGACTTGGAGAATGAAGCTCCAGAATCAAAAATTCACGAAGATTGTCCTGTTTGATGCATCCGTTGTTCATAAAATTTCACAGGCTCGCTGCGTGGCACACTTCAGATCGGGTTGAAGGTCACATCCCTGATCAGAATCCCTGACGTCCAGGTCATCCCTCCCGACCCACTGACAACATCACAGAGTCCTTGTCTGTAGGGGGTGGGGCGGGATCTGTCAGTCAGCATTTAGAGAATCGAAGAAACCGAATCCACCTCCTGCGGACCCTATCCCTTCTGTACCCCTGTCATCCATAACTGAATGTATAAATCGTAAGAGGTTACAAGTTTCAAGCCGCATGAAAATGACCATCATTCATCGTTGGAGGGATTTTTTCGGTTTGGGCGCGTGCGTTGCGGGGGCAAAGACCACCGCCCACAAAACACTGTTGTTGATACAAACCGTCTCACCACCACAAAGGCCCCCCAAAAGGAAAAGGAACAAACCCACGGGAGGACCGCATTCCCCCCGCAGTATTGCCCTCAGCTTCCTCCATCTCTTCCTCCCTCCCACGCCAACACCCCGAACGCCGGAATCGCTGGACGCGCCGCCCGCCTCGCCCGCCGTTTTCTGCATCGACTGGTACGCCTGCCGTCGTCCTGCGAACCCGATTTGTTCTTCCGGGCCGCGAGATTCGAGAACGCGGTTTTCCTTCCACACCTCCCGCAGTGGGCGATTGGGTGGGGATTAGAAAGCGTCGGCAACCTGGTACGTGGGCGATGGCTTGTGATGGAGGGATAGCAGGTGACTAACCTTTGGTTTTCGAACCCGTGGGTTGATGATATGCGATGCAGCGCGCAGTGTCCCACATAGCGGTGGGCAGGAACCGTCGCCTCGATTGGGCAACCTAAAGCACACGGATTGGTGACCCAATTCCACGATTGTACGGACGCGAACGGAGCGGGAACTTAGAAGGTGGGTCGCCTATCCGTTGTCTTTTGAATGGCGTGCGAAGGGGTCCGGTCCGACGGACAAGGAGAGCAGGGGGAATTGTTGGACACCCATGAGATCACTTTGGATCTTTTTTAGGGTCCCGTGTGGTCTCGTGAGAGCCGAGACCTCCCACCCTCCCTCCCTACTCGGCGATTACTTGGACCCGTTCGCTCGCGGACAGGCACAAAAGCGCCCTTGGCTGACCTCTTCCGTATTTGTTGTCCCTTCTCCTCCAGTCCAGACTCTCCATTGATCTCTCCGACGTAAAATAGCAACCATGGCCATGCGCAAAGCCAGCAAAGGGCCCAAGACGAGTTTCTCGCCGCCGCCGTCTTCTTCCTCGTTGGTCTCGCCTTCTACTAGTATCTCAAAGCCGATGCGCTCCACGAGTGTGAGCACGAGTCCGCCCGTGTCGACGGAGAAGAACCGCCCGCCACCGCTATCGTGGAAAGACGCCGTGCAGCGCGCGCCGGCCAAGCCGCAGCCTCCTTCCAAGCCCGCCAAGACTAACGACTCGTCCACGAAGCTTGCCGCAAGATCGCGTAGTGTTTCTCGGATAGTGCAGAGCGCGTCGTTCAAGAAGCACAGCGATCTCTTTCCAACGGCTGTAGCTGCTGAGCCCGCGTCAAACGGAGACGTCGGGAAAAGCAGAACCGCGCCAATAGCGACCGTCCCACCGACCACGACTACGGCAGCGAAACGAACGAAGAAGACGGCAAACGCAAAACAGGTCTCGTTCTCGACGGACGAGAGTTGCAAGCATTCCAGTAATAGTAGTAGTACGGCTACCACGAAGAAGAAGACGCGATCCGAATCAGAGTCGCATCGCTTTGCGGATCTCGTGAAGCGACTCGGACTGAACGACACGCAGCTCATGCTCGCACAGAGCTATCGCTCGAAAAAGGCACAGGCGCCGTGTGGCGCCCGTCCGCGGTCGGCATCCGCTGATACCGTGCTGTTACACCGGGGCTCGCCGCCGCTGTGGGTCTTGGCCGAGTCACCCGTGACGTTGGAAGAGCTCCGCTACAGTCGTGATGCGAAGCAGTGGTCACGCAAGCACCGTGCCATGAGCGTGCCGAACGCCGCGGCCACGGGCGCGATCCACTCGCTGTCGGTAGAAAAGTCGTCGAAACCACAGGAAGAAGAGTCACGCGCGAAGCGGATACCCCAGCAGCCAGCGCCAGCGCCCTCGGCCGCCGTGACCCGCGCGCCTTCCGAAGAAGACAGCTCCGAGCTGGACTATGGTTGTGAGGATACCCACAGCGAGTCGACGTCGGATTCCTCCTGTACGAGTCCACGCCACACTGCTGTGGCCCACCACTTCACGGAGCAGCACTCGCCCATGAGTCTGGACGTTCTCCACGAGCACGAGCATCGCGCGTCAGGCGACGAGATGGATGATTTCTCCGACTATATGACTCCGGAAGACGAAGAAGAAGACTATGAAGCGTACCAGCTTCTCGACCGCATTAACAGTTTGGCGGCCGAGTTCAAGGCTCATCGCACGTACGAAGAATCGAGTGCGCTCGCGTGGTCGGTCCAGCACGCGGCGCGACAGGGCGCGATCTCGCCACAGCTCCAGCAGAATTTGCTGTCCAGTATTCGTAACGGTGCGTGGGAAGAAGCACGCGACGTGCTCTACCACAAGTGCCATTTAGTGCCGGCCGTGGGCAGCGTCGCCGAGCCAGCCACGTCGTCGTCGGTGGATCCCGCCATTGAAACTTCGTTTGAGCAATGCATCGACGCGCTGTCGCCCACTGACTCGAGCGACGCGCGGCTCCAGAAGCTCCGTGTCTTGAAGATCCTCTCGGATCTCCTCACAACCTGGGTCAAGCTCGTCGGCTACGAACGCGGTCTCACGGAAGAGCATATCGCACTGACAAGAGGCTCGCTGTTCTTGGCCGGCTCGTATCGGCTCGGACTCAACGATCCGCTGTCGGATATCGATGCCGTGTGTGTCGTGCCATGGCACGTGACCCACGAAGACTTTTTCAGCTCCTTCTGTGCCATGCTCGAGCAAACGAGCGGCGTCACGCACTTGGCGCCCGTGCCGAACGCGTACGTGCCGTTGATCTCGCTGTCGTTTATGGACGTGAGTATGGATCTGCTCTTTGCACGGCTGCCCATGACGGGTGTTGAGACCCACCAAGAGATCGATTCGGACCACATTCTCGTCAACGTCGACCCAACATCGATGAAGAGCCTCAACGCACCGCGCGTGAGTTCGATGCTGCTCTGCCTCGTGCCGCGACGGCGCGTGTTTCGCATTGTGCTCCGTGCCGTGCGCGCCTGGGCGCGGCGTCGCGGCGTGTACTCGTCCAAGCTCGGGTATCTCGGTGGCATCAGTTGGTCCATCTTGGTCGCATTTGTGTGCCAAATGTACCCGGACGCTGAGCCGTCCAAGCTCTTTGTGCGGTTTTTCCAAGTCTTTTCTGAGTGGCAGTGGCCGAGGCCGGTCATGCTCAACATGGTGTACGACGCCGGACTGGGCTTTGAGATGTGGGACCCTCGTCAGAACCTGTACGATCGCTCCCACATCATGCCAATTGTGACGCCTGCGTATCCACACATGAACTCTGCCGTGCAAGTCTCGCAGTCGACCTTCTCGGTGATTTATGAAGAGCTCTGGCGAGCGCGGTACCTCGCCGAAGCGGCCGATGGCATTGCCCGTTCCATCGGTGCCGCGGCAGTCGCGGTCGCCGACAGCTCGAACCAAGTGGTGGGAGCAAGTGAGCCATTGGGAGGAGCTCCCTCTGGCCTGTATGTCGAGACCGCCTCGTCCCCGACGATGACGCAGGCAGTGGCCAGTGCTGCGGCCGTGTCGGGTGCGCAGTTTGAGTGGGACAAGCTGTTCCAGCGGTCCAACTTTTTCATTCGCTACGATTCGTACCTGATCGTAGATTTCCACGCGGAGACGTCGGCGTCAATGCACGTGTGGGGCAAGTTTGTACAGTCACGGCTCCGCAAGCTCGTGGACTCTCTTCAGCACCTCTCGGCCGTCGCTCGCGTGCATGCATTCCCGCTGTACTTTCCCACCACGAGCACAGGCCACGCGCCAGGGTCTTGCATGGTTATCGGCATGGAGTTCCAGTCGCGGTCGCGCAGCAACTCGGATATGCACGGGCTGGCGGCGAGGGTGGACCCCGAGGTACAGGCCAACTTGGACCGCACGATTCGGTTCTTTTTGGCAACCGATTTGCAGCAGCTCGCCGAGCGCAAGCAAGACATGGTCGCCGAGGCGAGGCTGTTGACGTGGGGTGAGCTGCCCGAGTTTGTGTTTGAACATGGACGGCCCGCAGCTATGGTCGAGCGTGCCGAGTACCACGAAGACATGGAACACATGATGCTGCAGAGCCATGGCGGTCAGTATCGGTCGCCGTACAGCGGTGGTGGCAGTGGCAGTGGCGACCGATATGGAAGCGGCAAGTGGCGGAGTCCCAATGGGAATCACGGCAGACAACGGTCAGGCTCGGGGTCAGGCTCCCGATACTTTGGCAGCAAGGGTGGCAAGCAGTCTCGTGGCAATGGTGGAGGCGGTGGCCAGAAGCCGTACTACATGGCCCAGGGTGGATGAGACTTCTAGGCCCTTCGCCAAGTGCTATGCCACCTGGCCATGATGCCTGCACAGCTCCACGACGCTGTCCTTCTCGACGATAGATGGCAGCCCCCCTTCGTATCGACGCATTGCCGAAAGTACTGTACCTGTCCATCTCTCCACGGCTGAAGGATCCAAGTCTTAACCGACGGAACAGGTCATCCAAGGCGATGAGCTTCATCCACCCACTGGAGACTCAAGTGTCCGGTGGGGCTTACACCTCATCCATCACACACACACACTCTCTCTCTCTGCACTCATGCTCTCTATCCCATCTTTCCCTGTGCGCCGTAGAAGTAGATAGCTAGGTAAAGGTAGTCATAGCAACCCATAGCACTCAACCAAAAAGACCCCCATTTTCACCAACCAAAAGATCTTCATTTTCACCCATGTTTCGTCAGCCCGAGGGTCCTCTATTGAACACACCTACTGTACATCCGTGGCAGCATCTGTTCTTCCTTGTCCGCCACTTCCACCCCCAGTCGTGTCTGTCGCACCTAAGAGAACCCGTCGTAGCTCTTCGCGTTTTCCTTCAGTCTCTGCGTCTCCCCCCTCTCGCTCCATTCTCAAGTCTCGCTTTTCTCTGCAAGATGTCGACGAGCCGCAAGTACGTCAAGGGTCTCGCAGGCGGCGGCATGCACACGGGCCGCCGCAACCGCCAGGAGACGATGCTCTCGATCCGCAAGGCCAAGAAGGAGGACGCCTATGCGACGCGCCGCAACCTCAAGGCCAACCATTTGCTCGACGATGCCGCCATGGCCGCCGCCATGGAGGCCACGGGTGTCCTCCCCGAGGCGGCGGCTGGCGTGGACCAGGCCGGAGACGCGGCGGGTGTCGCCGCGGCCGCGCACAAGGACGCACAGTCGCGCAAGGAGCTGCTCCAGAATATCGCGTCGCGATCGCACGCGCTCTTGCTCGGACTGCAGCACAAGGACGCCACGACGCGCCACAAGTCGATGCGCGGCTTTGTCTATTTGCTCTCGAGCGGCGTGCCGCCGCTCTTTGATGCCCAAGACTCGCAGCACGTGGGGCTGTGGCAGACGATCCTCGCGGCGCTGCCGTGGTTTGTCGCGATCCTGAACGAAGACGTCAAGGACGCTGCGGCCATGCAGCTCCAGTCGGACGCGGCGTTTGCGCTTCGGTTCATCGCGTCCATGGACAAGGCCAGCGTGGTCATTCAAGCCGGCGCTGTGCCGCAGCTCGTGCAGCTCTTCAAGTCGGGTATCTCGGAGCTGCAGATCCAGGCCGCGTGGTGTCTTGGCAATGTCGCGTCCGAATCGGCCGAGTGCTGTGAGGTCGTGCTGCGTGCGTGCCCCATTGCCGTCGTGCTTCCGCATATCCGCATGGCCACGCCGTCGCTGCGGCGCGCGGCCGTGTGGCTGCTGCGCAGTCTTGTGGAATACCCCGACGTGATCAAGCAGTCGGGCGCTCTCCAGCCCGACACGAAGCGCGAGCTGCTCGAGACGCTCTCGAGTATCATTAACCAGCTCGCGATTGACAAGGTCCAGAGCTTTGCGACCGCGAGTGGAAGCCCACCACCAGCGGACGGCTCGGCGGTCGTGTTCAAGCCGTCCCCGACCATTGCGCCGTGGCGGATATTCGAGATCGCGACCGACAAGCCGGCGCCCAACGACATTGCCGTCGTGCGGTTCCTGCGCGACGTGAACGAGACGACGGTCGAAGTCATGGACGTGGATGTGAATTTCGAGACGGGCGAAAACATGGTGTTTCAAGTCCCTCGCGCGGCGCTGCGCCCCATGCAGGTCGTCGACGACGCCATTGGCGACGAAGATGACCAGGACGAAGAAGAAGAAGAAGAGAGTCTGGACGAGAAAGTACTCACGCTGTGCGATAGCTGCTGGGCGCTTGTGGAGCTCAGCGTCGAGGACAAGGACGTGATTGCCGGGCTCATTCAGGCCGGTCTGTGTCCGCGGCTCGTGGAGCTGCTCTACATTTCGCAGAGCAGTATTATCCTTGCGCCCATCCTGAGACTGCTGGGGAATATCGTGTCGGCCGATGTCGTGTTTTCGCAGGCCGTGATTGAGGCGCGTCTGCTCGAGGTCATGCCCAGTGTGATGACCAACACGAGCCGCGCCGTGCGCGAAGAGGCGTGCTGGATGCTGTCCAACATTGCTGGTGGACACGCCGAGCACGTGCTCGCATTGATCCAAGCGCCCGGCGTGGTGCCCAGTCTCTTGGAGCAAATGGCGTGGGCCGAGTACGGCGTCAAGCGCGAAGCGACGTGGGCCATCTGCAATGTGATTGTCCAGGCCAGCGCCGAGTACGTGGGCGAGATGGTCCGCATGGGCGTGCTGCAGTCTTTTAGCCCACTGCTGGAAGAGTGGGAAGACCCCATGGTCGAGCTCGTGATCCTCGAGGCCATTGATGGCCTCCTCCAGAAGACCCAAGGGGATGGCCGCATTGCGGTGGAGGAGAGTGGATGCCTCGAACGCATTGAGGACTTGTGTTATGACCAGAACGAAGAAGTGGGCCGCGCGGCCGCGCAGTTGATGGACGCGTGGTTCACGGACGATGCCGAGGAAGACGGCGACGCGCGGATCGCAGGTCCGGCGGTCGTTGGAGAAGGCGACCAGGCGCAAGTGAGTTTCCAGCCGACCGAGGGCGCGGTGCAGTTCAACTTTGGTCAGCAGTAGGGACTGACGTAGATCTCCAGTCGAGTCGGCGGCGGTGAGTTATCGAGCCCAACCGTCAACTCCAGTTTTTCCCCACTCTTTCTTTTAATCTCTCCACCAGCAGTAATCCAGTGGGGATTCTGAATATGGGACGGAGATGTTGACTAAATGTAGCCATTGTCAATGAGCTCGTGGCTTTTGGTTGACGCACGAAAGCCATCACTCGGATTCCGAGAACAGAGGCCCTCCGTTCCTTGAGGAAGAACATCTCTTCCAGATTGGAATTATGCCCCCACGGAGGTACTACAAGCTGCATGTCGCAGGGCTGGATGCAGAAGATGCAGTTTGTATGCCTGTCGAATCTTGAGGTCTTTAGGTCCGCGATAATTATGCAATCTGATTGGGCCATGAGATGCTGTGACACGCACACGTAAGGGCAGTGTTCGATTAATCCTTGACAGCATGTGACCGCCAAGTCTGAGAACGAGGGAAGCCAATCCCAACGTTGGACAACCGATTGACTCTGGAATCCAGACATGCGTACAGTAAACCTCTGCACCAACCACGTTTGCTGTGTGTTGGCTAACGCGGAGAGACCAGATTCTGTAATGTAAGGATCGCTCAAGATGTGCCACACTGTGCAATCCAGAATGACAGGCAGACTGCACGTCAGGTTATTATTACTGTTGTACTTCTCTACAGATACAGTTCCAACTATGTATGCATGCCGTCTTTTCCCCTTCGCTTCGTGCGATCGAAGTTTGCTCATCATAGAGTGCATTGGTGGTGGTTTCAGGACATTGTTCTCAACAGTCAATTGCACATTTCCATCAGACACATCAAATCAGCCAGTGGTTGGTGGTGACTGGCCAATGGCTGCGTTCTGTTGGACAGCAAAAGCTTCAGCTCATCACGACCCTGTTTGTGGTGTGTGTGGCGTAGGTTTTGAAGACTGTGTCAATTCCATTTCACGGTTGCATAGACCCACTCCGAACTGCCAAAAGTATCCAAAACACGGACGTAGCCCCCTCATCCATTTGCGCAGTCCACAGTGTCCAAAGGTCATCTTTTGGTTTTCCTTTGCAGGGGATCGGGTTGACTATCGCTATCCCTCTGCAACTGCACTAATTAGGGTTGGGGATTGGTAAATTACGCGAGCATTCTCGAGTTGTAATCTTCCACAGGCTTCGTCTGCAAATTTCCCTCCCCTTTGGATCCGTCCAAGACTCACTCGGTCATTCTACAATTTGCCGCGTCGCGAACAAGCCGTAGGGAAACCTTCCGCCTCTCGCGTCCTCTCTCTCTTCGCCTACCAAGCTTCTCTCCTGCACGCCGTTGCATCTCGAGAAACTTCCAAGTCGTCACTTGAAGAAAGGAGCGGTAAATTCACCGATCCGTGCGTTTTTCCTGGGGAGACATTCTTTCCCGGTTCACGCTAGAGAACCCCCCCTCTCGCTTCGTTCGCGCTCTCTCCGTGAAGCCGACCCCCTCCCCCCCTTGAATGGACAACTCGGGGCTTTTACCCACGCCGAATGCGACGTTAGCTGGTGCCAGCCACGACGCCCTCGCGACCAACCGCAGCCTAGTTGGCGACGACCAAGACCTCGAACAGGACGGTATATCATGGCCCGACGTGATCGACGAGAACAACCGTCTGCGGGCGACGACGCTGCGCACGCCTTCCAACGGCACTGCCAGGTCTCCGCGCGCCCAGCCGACGACACCGTCGGCTTTGTCTACTTTTTACCAGACGTTGGCTACGCCTAGAGACTCAACGAGCTCGAGTCTGCATTTCTTCCCCGCCTCGGCGGGTGTGGAAAAGGATGGACTCGAGGGAGACCTCTACAACACTAATCAAGATCAAGACCAAGCTAATCGCGAGTCGCATCGCGAACGCTTTCTCAGTGACGCCGAGCGAATTGTCGCGGCCGATCCACGCAAGACCCGGGAGTCGTTCCGTGAACTGGAAGCGACCACGACCCAGGCCGAGTGGCACGACCGCTCGATCGCTGAAGTTTTGGCGGTCCAACAAACGGACGCCAAGCACGGCCTGACCACGGACGAAGCCGTCAAGCGACTCGCAGTGCACGGCCCTAACTCGCTGGAAGCCGACAAGAAGACACCGGTGCTCGTGATTTTCCTATTGCAGTATATGAACCTCATTATGGGGCTCTTGTGTGTCGCGGCGCTTGCTTCGATCGCGCTCCAGGAATTTGTCGAGGGTTTTGCAATCTTCGGCATTGTCACGCTGAACGCCATCGTCGCGACCGTCCAGGAGAAGAACGCAAGCGACGCTCTCGACGCGCTCCAGAAAATGTCGTCGCCGCAGTGCGTCGTCATGCGCGACGGCCGCCAACAGGTCATTCCAAGCGAGCAGCTCGTGGATGGAGATATCGTCGTGCTCGCGACCGGTGACATTGTGCCGGCAGATATCCGCCTCGTGTTTAGCTCTGACTTCAAGGTCAATGAGATGATTCTGACGGGCGAGTCGGAAGATGTGCTCAAGAAATACGATGCCGTCATGTCCAAGCCAGAGGCCGGCAAGGCTGAGAAGCTTACGGCTAGCAACATGGTGTTTTCTTCGACCTCTGTGGCCACCGGCAACGCTGTAGGTGTTGTCGTGGAGACGGGAATGGGTACTCGTGTCGGTTCGATCGCGGCTTTGCTCAAGGGCTCCTCGCTGACCAAGGATGGCAAGAAGAAGAATTTCCTGCGGCGCTTTATGGAGAAGTACCAGCCCAAGATGACGCCGCTCCAACACTCGCTCCACCGACTCGGTGTGTTTATGGGGACGGCGGTTTGCGTCGTGTGCGTGGTTGTGTTTGTCGTCGGCATGGTCCGTGGCAACAGGGATCCTAAGCACCCGGAGCGGCCGATTTGGCTATACATGGTCATGATCGCGGTCACGCTCGCCGTGAGTGCTGTGCCCGAGGGTCTCCCGATGGTCGTGACAATTTGTCTCTCGACTGGGACGGCTGACATGGTCAAGCAGAACGTTCTGGTCCGCAAGCTCGCGGCGGTCGAGTCGCTGGGTGCCAGTTCCGTGATTTGTACCGACAAAACGGGTACGCTCACTGAGGGCAAGATGACTGCCATCAAGATGTGGGGCGACTCGCTTGAGTATGCTATTACGGGCGCGGGCTTTGAACCTGTGGGTGAGATTCTCCACAATGGTGTGAACCAGACCAAGAGCAATGCACTCGTGCGCACGACGCTCCTGTCTGCCACGCTCTGCAGCAACACGAGTCTTCAAAAGGAAACGTTGGAGGATGGCCGCGTCGTCTGGGTTCCCATGGGCAACTCGTCCGAGGCACCGCTGGTCGTCGCAGCGGCCAAGGCTGGTCTGTGGCGTGAAACCGTCATGGAGGACTACCCACGTGTCGCTGAAGTGCCGTTCTCGTCGACCCGCAAGATGATGATCACAGTCACGGAGTTGTCTGCGGGCAAGTCGTTCGGTGATCTTCACTTGCCGCACGGCACGCATTTTGTCGCTAACGTCAAGGGCGCGCCCAACTATATTGTGAAGAACTGCACTGAGTATGTCCGAACTGACGGCTCGATCGCCTCCCTACGTGCGAGCGATCGCCGTGACATTCTCGATGCCGTTGACTCGCTCTCGTCACAGGCTTTGCGTGTGCTGGCTATCGCGATCCGTCCGCTCCCAGCTCTCCCGTACGACAGCTCGGAAGAAGATGTTGACAACAAGTTTGATGCCTTGTGTGAGCCGCTCACCTTCGTCGGGCTCATTGCGTCCATCGATCCTCCGCGCCAGGGCGTCAAAGAGTCCATCTTGCAGGCTCGCAGTGCCGGCGTGCGCACAGTCATGATCACGGGTGACTACCACAAGACTGCTGTCGCGATTGCACAGAACATTGACCTCTTGGGAGTCGGTGCCAACACTGAGGAGGAGGCCGTCGACTGTAACGTGCTACGCCCGCACGGAGAGTACATTCCTGAGCACGAGCTCGACGAGATCACGAGCCGTTGCTCAGTGTTTGCCCGAGCGAAACCTGAAGACAAGATTGAGATTGTGAAGTCGCTGCAACGCCAGGGCCACGTCGCGTCCATGACCGGTGATGGCGTTAACGACGCGCCCGCACTTAAGGAGGCTGACATTGGTGTCGCAATGGGCATTGCCGGTACCGCCGTCGCCAAGGGTGCCTCGGACATGATTTTGACCGATGACAACTTCTGCAGCATCGTCGCGGCCGTGGAAAAAGGACGCGAGATTTACGCCAATATCCAGCGATTTGTCTGCTTTTTGCTGTCGACGAACTTCGGCGAGATCACGATGATCTTTACGGCCATCGCGATTGGCATGCCCAACCCTTTGGAGCCCCTCCAGATTCTCGTACTCAACATTTTCGCCGATGGCATGGCCGCCGTGGCGTTGAGCTTGGAGAAGGGCGACGGCACAGTCATGCTCACAGGTCCGCGTCCACGTGCGCAGCAAATTATTCACGGCCGCTTGTGGGTGCTCGTGCTTTTCAACGCGTTCCTCATCGCGCTCGGTGCGCTTATCGTGTTTACCTTCGGCCTCTACTGGAACTTTGACAAGATCCTACTCAACGATATCATGTCGGACGTCGACTTTAACGCTGGGCCAGCCGGTTACCGGAATGCTGTGTGCAAGCGCTGGATGGGTATGAGTGAAGGCTGGCATCAAGTCTCGAACTGCAACGCCCGAACCCTCGGCGGCGATCTTCGCTTCCCGCCGGGTGTTCCGCATGACGACGTGACGTGCTTTGACGGCAATTACGACTGCATCTCGGAAGGCATCTCGCGCGCGCAGACAATGACGTTCATCTACATCACCAACATGGAATTGTTGCGTGCGTACACGGCCCGCAGCTTTACCAAGTCGGTGTTTCACCAGTTCCTCGCCAACAAGTGGATGCAGTGGGCCGCCGTTGGCTCGGTCATTCTCACAATTTCGGTGACCAACATCCCCGTGATCATGGACGACCTCTTCGGGTTTGCCTACATTGAGTGGTACCAGTGGCTCTTCTCGATTCTTTTTTCGATCATCATGGTGATCTTTGGCGAGACGATGAAGTGGATCTACCGGCGTCGCGACCGCAAGAAGCTCGAGTTCCAGACGATCGAAGACGGCTTCAAGAGCGCGCTCCACGAGCTTCACAATCTGCGTGCCCACGTGCAGCGCGTCGAAGAAAAGCTCGAGGTCGCGATCGAGACAAGTTACGTGCGGTACGCCCCACCTGCGGATGTGGTTGCGCCGTCGTCCAACACGTCGGGCTCGTCTAATAGCTCGGCAGCGTCTTCGCCCGCGTTCAAGTCGCCGGCTGGCAAGTCGTCGAGCGACTTCAAGTTGCCGGCTCGCGACTTGTAATCCGCGTTTCCTTCCCCTCTCTGCGTTTTGAAGAGTCTGCGCCTTCACGAAAATTCCCAGAAACAATCAGCCTCGGCAGACCTGCATATTCAAACACACCCAGCCCCCGCGCTCTCTCTCACACGGGTGGTGAGACTTGACCAACCTCCTCAGATAAACATAAAAACAATACACGTTGCATATTGGGGCAAACAAACAACTAGGGTGTCAACGTGGCAAGTCACCGACAATCTCTTCACATGGTCACATGACGATCGTGCCCGGTTCGGGGATGTTGGTCGAGATGGCCTTGTGCGGCAGAATGAGTCCGCCGTTGATGTACTTTTCGTCTTTGACCTGCACGTCCTCGCCGATGACCGTGATTCCTTCAATACGACACTAACAAACCCATATAAAACTTTAGTCCTTCCCCCATACTCAGTAATATGCATCATTTTCATACCCATCGCCCGATGGTCGAGCCCCAGCCGATGATACTCGAGCTGATCCACGAATTAGCACGGACTGTCACACCACGAAGCAGCGTCGTGCGACTCAGCCGCACGCCCGACTCGATCACACAGCCAGGACCAACGACGACGTTCGGGCCGATCAAGCAGCTCTCGCCAATGACCGCCGACTCATCCTGGCGAGAAAAACAAATAATTGAGTGTGAGCACCAATCCAATTATAATCCACCAGGACAAAACCCACCACCATGACGCTGCCGACAAACTTGGACCCGGTCGTGAGCTGTGCTGGGTCCGTGCGTTGCACAAAGTCGAGGTGGAGACACATGCCCTGCAGGAAATCCTTGGGCTGGCCAATGTCCATCCAGTACCCGGGCAAGACCATCGCATAGAGATTCCCCTCGGCGGCCATTTGCGGGAACACTTCCTTCTCAATCGACGTGGGCCGTAATTGGATACGGTCGAGGATCTCGCGGCTGAAAATGTAGATGCCAGCGTTGATTTTGTTGCCCACATACTCGCGGGGCTTTTCCACAAAGCGCTGGATCATGCCGTCGTCGCTGGCGACCACGACGCCATACTTGGACGGTTCGTCCACGCGCGTCACAAGGATCGTGCCTTCGGCGCCGTGGCGCTGGTGAAAGTCGAGAAACTCTGCGAGCCGGTACTCGCAAATTACGTCGCTGTTAAACACGAAGAACGGATCGCCGTCGTCGAGCAGTTCCCGCGCGAGCGCGAGCGGACCGGCCGTGCCCAGGGGCTCGTACTCGTGCGAGCAAGTGATCTTGATCTGGTACTTTGTTTCCATGGCCGCGAGCGCCTGCACCATGACCTGTGGCTGGTAGTTGACTGCCAAGATCACCTCTGTCACGCCCACCTACGTAGTCCGATCAGAGCGTGAGTGGGACGATATAAACAGAGAGAGAGAGAGAGAGAGAGAAAGAGGGAGAGAACGCACGGCTACGAGCGCTTCGATCTGGTGAGCGAGGACCGGTTTGTTGCAGAACTCGACGAGCGGCTTGGGGCACGAGAGCGTGAGCGGCCGCAGTCGCGTGCCAAAGCCGCCCACCAGAATCAGCGCCTTCATCGCGTTGACACCTTCACGTTGGAGACGTGCGGGAAACGGCGGGATGAGGTTGTACTGTAGGGCGCCTGAATAGAAGGAATTACCCACTATTGATAACGTTGATTGGATGATAATGCATGGTTTAATGTCTATGATTGGATGAAATGGTGCGAGTATGAGAGCTTTCTATTAGCTGACCAACCAGGATTCGTTCGCGTTCCATCATCGCTGGATCCAACGTTCGCATTTCCTGTGACATCAGGGGCGTAAGCGGATTGAGTTTCTTGCGAAACGCCACTGCGCCACTGCAGCGTTGGAGTAGTCAGTGTGGTGGGTGCGAGTGAGGTCACAGCAACGATCGGTGCCGCGTTCATTGACCAATGTGACTACACCAAAATCGTAATCTCTGTTTGAAACATTTCCTGAGAGGTTCAAGAGCTCCCTGTGGCGCATGTGCGACGTGTGCGCAGGCGAGGAAAGGCAGCACAACATCTACAATATGATTGGCTAACACTCTAGCCACTAAGGATACTGATTGGCTGATTGGCAGCTTGTAATGACGATTGATTCAATCTCTGTGCCATGGAATCACAGTCTGCGAAACACTGACACAGACTCCTACCTACACTGTACCTATGCGGCAGCGACACACCCAGCACAACCGTGCTGTGATGAAGACACAGAGATTGACCGACATGCAGATATCTCGGTTCTCTCCGCTTCGTAGAAGGGCGGTCGTCCAATGGCGATAGTCAGCACAGCTATCCTGGCCATGAAGGCCATCTCATTACTCAACTTTCACTCGACCAAGCAATCCTCCAACAATGACTTCAGTACCACAACATATCCATCTCACCTCGCTCCCACGTGATGCGCTCGACCACACTATGGACTTTCTCACGGGCTGGGAAGTACTCGCGCTCGGCTGCGCAAGCCAGTCCCTCTACTACGAGGTCGAGCGAGACCAACGTGTATGGCAGAAGCGGATACCTGCACAGCCCTTCAGTACAGAAGCGATGGGCTCACCAAGAAGCTCACTGACGTGGAAGCAGAAGTACACAGCTGCACAGTCGTTGCGCCTACACGGAGGCGACCGGGAAGACGCCATTCCGCTACCCAGCGACACCACCGCCAAGTGGGAGGCGGAAGCATTCTCCGTCGATATGTGGTTCTGCATGCTGCCTCGGTCTCCGACAGATCCAATCTCTCATATGGGAGGTATCCTGCTTGGAGCACAGTCGTCCGTCACACCTGAACAGGACGAACAAAAGAATCCCGAGTTTCACCAGCAGCTCATCCACGTGGATCCGGCGGGGAACCTGTACTGCTCCGTGACCAAGAACAAGCCAATCATCAAGACCAAGCTGCAGCTCAAGCGGTGGTACCACGTCGCGCTGACGTACTGCAGAGAGCTCCAGTGCGTGTACCTCGACGGTGCCTTACTGCACGTCATCCAAGAACCGCTCCACGTAGAGTGGACCAAGATGAAGGACCTTCAGTTCGGCACGGGCTATATGACGTACGGCTCCAAGGGCCGGCCCAGCGACGAGTTTGTCGGCTGGTACGGTTTCCACGGGCTTCTCGATGCCCACCGCGTGTGGGACCGCGCGCTATCGATGGGCGACGTGCAGCGTCTTGCACGTGGGGAACGAGTCTCCCACAACGCCGCTCGGGCGTGGCCATCGCAGAACGAAGTCGGACAAAAGGCGAAGGATCTTGTGCACTGCACGCGACCGCTCCAGCGCCACTACTCGGTGGTTTCATCTCACTGAGCAACTTGTCCATATCATAGAAACCATTGACCTCAAAACCCTCTACGAAATCCACCTATTTTCTTGTAATTACGTGAAAACTCTTAGCTGCACGGAAACGGCAAGAGAGATCTTGGGAGTGTGGGGACTCTCACTGGACAGTGTGCGGCCTTTCGCGATCCAATGGGGAAGCCGTCTGACGCAGGCCACCTGCGTCAGTTGGCGTCTGACTGGACTTCAAGTGTCTGCGACATGTGAAAACGCCCACTCTCGTCAGAATCAGAAAGTGGACCGGACCTCTAAAACTGGATATGATGACCTGCATTCCTTCCACGCCGCCACTGATTTATGGATTGATTGGCTAAAACTGAGCTTGTCAAAGGATCCAATTGGGTAGTAGGGATGACGCAAACGCAGAGGTTCCGAAACTGCAGTCAGCCCGAATGGAATGGAATGGATTTTTGTGGGACCAGCCGCAAAAGGAGACGAAGAGGTTTCTCCGCCCCATCATCATCATCAGTTTCGACCATCTCACAACGCAAACGGACCTCTTCAGTTCCACACCACCAGCTCCACCCGTAACAGCCCGGCAGGACTAGCAATATGGGCACGACACCGTCTCTGGAGGCGACCGCAGTGCTGTCGCCACAACCCCACGGCATCACGGAGGATCGCAGTCATACGCAACGGCGCCGTCGCTGCCGTGGCAGCAACACCCGCTTGGGTGCCACGGGCTTGCCACGGTTCGATGGGCTTCCGCGAGAAGTCTTCTCGAACCTGCAGGGCTTCTTGCTGGGCGTCGACTTGTTTACGCTCTCGCACGTGAACCAGCTGTTGTTCAAGGCGCTTTCCCAAGCACCCATGTGGAATGCGCGCATGGCCAACTACGACTTCAACCCGGCCGTGTACAGGCAGTACCTGCAGGAGACGGCCAAGATGCGGTACGCGCAAAGCCGGTCGCTCAAGTTCCCGGGCGTCGCGGTCGACTCGAAGCGCACGGGGGTCCACGAGCGCGGTGGCAGCGTGGCACTGCCGCGCATCGTGCGCATGTTCCACCTCGATCCCATCGCGTTTGATCTGTGGTTCTGCCTGCTGCCGCCACACGCCAGCGACGACGGGCGCGCCGTGTTTACGGGCGGCGTGCTCTTTGGCTCGCAGTCGGAGCCGGCCTTTGCGCGCCACTGGCCGGGCCAGCACGAACACATCGTGCATGTGGACAAGGACCGCAATCTATACTGCTCGCTCATGTGGCAAAAGCCCGTGGTCGCGACCAAGCTATCTTTCAATCGCTGGTACCACGTCGCGCTGAGCTTTAACGGCGAAGAAGAGCGCGTGTACGTGAGTGGCAAGCTCATGCACACTGACACGAGCCGGCAAATGACGGGCTGGAGCGATCTCCCGTTTGCGCAGTTGGGCACGGGCATGCTGAGTCTCGAGTCGCCCGGTCGGCCGTCGCCCGAGTTCCACGGCTGGTACGGGTTCTTTGGCTTGATTGACGACTTTCGCATCTGGAACCAGGCGCTGTCGGCCGAGCAGATCCGCAAGCTCGCGCACGGCGACTTTGTCAAGACGTCGCCGTCGTACCGGCTCAAGCGCGTGGTGGGGTCGGCCACCTGCGGCCGCGTCCAGAGCGTGCGGTGTTCTCGGCCCGTGGAACGGGTCGTGGAGATTGTGCCACTGCGGTCCAAGAAGAAGAAACTCCACCAATGGCTCAAGAGAGTGCGACGCAGCAGCACGGAGAGCGCGAGCTGCATCTCGATCCGCGCGTAATACTTTACGTGAACCTGGAGCGATACCAGCAATGTTGTGGTGTTTACAATTGGATGAATATGGCTCAAATATAATTGAATGTTTACAAGCGTCGAGAAAAGAAGTGGCGTATTTTCCACTTGAAGGGCCCATTTCTGAGTCACCTCGTTGAAGACATATGATTGGCTAGATAGTGGAGATACGGATCATTGATTGGTCAGTTATGAACTACATATCTGATACGGTTGCGGAAAAGCCGAGTTCCGCTCTCACTCGCGGTCAAATAGAATGTCGACAATATCGCTGCGCGCGGACGCTGGACATTTCCAGACGCAGCGTGACTCCTCTATCCACAGGTCCCTTCGAGGGTTCCGCTTTGAGTTGCTGCCCAGCGACGTCTTCGACGCGATCTCAGCGTGTCTCTTGGGTCACGAGCTCGCACAATTCTCGCACGTGAATCGGCGTCTACGCGTGGAGCTGCTGAGCGATCCACACGTCTGGACGTCGCGGCTACGGTCCAGCAGCGTTGACGAGCGTGCGAACGAGAATGCCGCAGCGGCCAAGCGTGCGTACCTCTGCGATTCATCATTCTTATTCCCGGGCACGGGCGTCGACACGACCGACGCGAATGCGCGTGGCGCGTACGTGCCGGTGCCAACGTTTTTCCGTCGCGAACCGCGCTTCCGTCAATCGCCACGTGAGAATTCTCAGCTGCTGAACCACCCGTTCACGATGGATCTGTGGTTCAGCGTCTTGCCGAGCGACGAGCAGCGATACGACGGCGGCGTGCTGGTCGGTGCGCAGTCGGTGCCGGCGCAGGCGACCGACCGCTGGGCCGACAATCACCAGCAGTTCGCGTACATGGATACACAACGTACGCTCTATTGCTCCGTACTGGGCCACGACGAAGTCATCGCCGAGCGGCTCGAGAGCAAGCGCTGGTACCATCTCGCGCTGGCGTTTGACGGCGGCGAACAGACCGTGTACCTCGACGGCGTCATCAGGAATCAGACGCACGGATCAGTGCACCACGAGTGGACGTACCTCCACTACACGCAGCTTGGATCGGGCCACGTGAGCGGCGCGTCCGTCGCGAAACCCACGCCCGATTTTACCGGCTGGTACGCGTTCCGCGGACTCATTGATGAGTTTCGCCTCTGGAAGCGAGCGCTCGAACAGCGCGAAGTCGAGGCGCTCGTGAGAGGGGTCGTAATCAAGATCCGTCCTGTGTACTCGCTGCGTGATGCGAGTGATCTGGAGCTGTGCGGTGCCGTGCAGCGCGTGCGCTGCTCACGGCCGCTCGAGCGCTGGTGCCTGCTTCGAGGCGGCTCTGATTAGCCTATTTTAGTTTTTGATTTCTGCATACTGTAAACCAAAACACTGTAGTCCGTACATATATCCAGAGAACTAAGCTAATAACATGTTTGCGAAGCTGTTCGAAGGTTGTGGATCGGCTGGCTCTTGTCCGACGTGGCAGCACGAATGGCGCGCGCGATCATGCGCTACGCGTGCGGCGGCGGCGGCTGCTTCCCCACGACCGCAACCACGACCACGACCACCAGTCTCTGTGCGTTGGCATCGTTGCCGCGTGAGGTCTGGGACAAGATTGTCGAGTGCCTCGTCGGCTGGGATCTGCTCGCGCTCGCCAGCGTCAGCAGCGTGTTCCGCACAGAGCTGCTTGCGGACGCATCGCTCTGGGCCGCGCACTTGCCCCAGCCATTGCAGTCTACTAATACTGAGCTCAGCTGCAAGGCCGCCAAGCGTGCGTACGCATCTCGCAAGTCGTTTCGGTTCCGAGGGCAACGCATCGGCGTCGACAGCGTCTCTCTGAATAGCAGAGACCGTGGCGCGTGCATCGAGACGCTGCGGTTCCTGCCGACGGCGAGCCAGCGCGACGTGCAGATTTTTGTGCCGCTCGCGCCGCGCAGATTCTCCATCGACCTGTGGTTCAGTCTGCAGCATCCTGACGGCACCGCGTTCAGCGGCGGCATTCTGCTCGGCGCGCAGTCGGCTCGCTGGCAGGACGCCATGGTCTGGCCTGACTACCACCAGCAGTTTATCCACGTCGGCCCCCATGGGGACTTATACTGCTCGGTCACGGGCGACAAGCGCGTGGTGGGTGAGCCGCTCGAGATGCGCCGCTGGTACCACTTGACACTCGTGTATAACGGAGACCACGAGTGCGTGTACCTCAACGGCTTGCTCGAGCGGCGCACGAACGGCGCGCTCCACCGCGACTGGCGCTCGCTGTTTTTCATGCAGATTGGCACCGGGTGTATCAGCTCTGGGAGTGTGGGCGTGCCGAGTAGCAAGTTCTCCGGGTGGTACGCCTTTAATGGCATGGTCGAAGAGCTACGCCTCTGGGAGGAGCCGCTCACGCCCAAGCAAGTCGAGACGCTCGCACAAGACGGAGAGATCGCGTTGAAACCGGCGGGATCGCTCTCGGCCTGTGAACAGTCCACGCATCTCGGTGGGGTCGAGAAAGTGCGCTGTTCGCGACCACGCGAACGAATGTGCGTCGAGTGGAACCAGTAGAAAGAGAGAGACAGAGGGAGAGAGAGAGAGAGAGAACAGAGGGACTACGCTCACCAGCGCGTGCCACCATAGCCACGACAACCCCATGCGCCTCCTGTGGCCAGGAGCGTAGGCTGTGCTGCCCATGTGCGCGACGCGTTGTCGCCTTCTATCAACGTAATACAGTTACGTACTGAGCATGATGACGCCCCATTCGGGTCTTCCAATCTGCGACATGTGGACGACGGAGAATGCACCATCTCCTGCAATACTGGGCCGCGCGAACGGAAGGCTTTTAGAAGGTTCAGACTCTGTTAGGAAGATGAGAAAGAAAAAAGATCTCGGCCCACGAGATGCTCCATCTCCAACTGAACCTCCCCAAGCTTCAACGTTCATCGCTGTAATGCTGAACTATTTTGTCCATATCTGCAATCGTACCTTCATGTCTCATCTACTTCCGTAATAAATATGAATTAGGCGTCTATACACGTAGTTAAACCATCGTTGAATGAGCATCTCTCGACGCGACGCTCGACTTGGTCGGACGTCCCATTCCAAGAAACTCCCCGTCGACCAGAGAAGCAGCCACTGGCTCCTCTCCCCCCTCTTCCTCCCATGGACCTCTACTGCGCACGCGCGCTGCAGCCGCTGCTCGCCGCGTCCTCCTTCTCCCCACAAGATCACATTACTGCGGCGCTCGACGGGCTCCCCACGGAGCTGCTCGCGGCCGCGATCGCGCCCTTTCTCGACGGCTTTGATCTAGCGCAGCTCACGCTCGTCAACTCGCAGCTACGGCGGGAGCTGCGTCGCCTGCCGCAGCTCTGGACGCAGCGCATGCTTGCGCCGCCCGCGAGCGATATCCACCACGCGCTCGTGGATCCGCTGCAGCGGTACGTGGAAGACACGTCGCTGGCGTTTCGCGGCCAGGATCTCGCGTCGGCCAAGCGCGGCGACCGCTGCGCGTGCGTGCCCGTGGAGCGCGCGCAGCCGCAGCCGCGTGTGACCCACCACCTGCAGCAGCGCCGCCTGGGTCAGCAGCTCAATGCCGGTACGAACAGCTCGTTTGCGAACTCGCACTTGCCGCCGCTGCCGTTCGCGCCGCAGCCCGTGGATCGCTTCTCGCTCGACGTCTGGATCAGTCTGCTCCCGAACGACGAAGACGCGAACGTGCTCATTGGCGGCATTGTGCTGGGTGCGCAGAGTGTGCAGTGGATCCACCCGATGGTCTGGGCCCATTGTCACGAGCAGTTTGTGCTCGTGGACACGCAGCGGAACCTCTACTGCTCGGTACTCAACGGCGCCAAGCCCATTGTCAAGGCCTCGCTCGCGCTCGAGCAGTGGTACCACGTTGCACTCACGTACGAGCGCCAAGAGCAGCGCGTGTACGTGGATGGGGAGCTGGTCCATATGGACGAGGGCGAGCTCCACCGCGAGTGGCCGCGGCTCGAGCACGTGCAGCTGGGCACGGGCTGCATCAGCGGCGCGTCGCGGGGCAAGCCGACGCCGAGCTTCTGCGGCTGGTACGGCTTCCACGGTCTCGTGGACGAGTTTCGCGTCTGGGACCACGCGCTCAGTGCCCACGAGATTGCGCGCCTTGCCAAGGGCGTGGCGCCCTCGACGCTGCCATGCTATGCGCTGAAAGACGAGGACGAGATCGACTATTGCGGCGCAGTCGTCGAAGTGCGCTGTGCGCGGCCCCGCGAGAAGTTCACGACGTCGCGCGTGCGGCTCGAGAGCAGCAGCGTGTCGGCCGTGGTGGTCGAAACGTCGTTCTGGGACTTTTTGGAGTGGCCGCTGTTTTTCGAAGACCCACCGGCCGCGACGTCGCCCAGTGCGAGCAAGAAGCGGACGTCGCGACGCGCAGCGCGCATGGTCGGGTTTGCAGCGAGATGCTGAGAGCAAGTGGATGTACATTATTCGGGATTCATTTATCGAGGGTTATATAATATATATATACAATACGAGTCACGCACGACCTGCAGCCTCCCTCTCCATGGGACCACATGCCTGCACACCACGCTGATCAGGCCATGGAGAGGATAGCGACCAACCGGTCAGTTTGGGACCATCGGTACTCCAGTCATCCTTTGATAGTGTTGATGATGGATTTCTCATTCGTGGCTCTTCTCTGTGCGAGTTTTGATTGATGGATCCATCTGATGGCCGCGTGTTCTTCCAAGCCCCTCAGTTGAGATCGATAACGTACTCGAACGGGTCATTGCTGGGGTCAGTGATCGGCACCGTCTCGATGAGACCGGCGGCTTGGTCGGCTTTGGCTTTGCCAAACAGAAACTCAAAGAGAGCGTGGCCCATGTCCAGCCCGGCCGTGACCCCGGAGCTCGTCCAGAACTTGCCGTCGATAACCCATCGCGCCTTGCGGACCCAGTTCACACGCGGGTGCGCGGCCGAGATCTTCTTGAACTTGCGCTTGTTGGTGGTCGCGTTGCGACCGTCGAGCAGACCTGTGGACGCGAGG
>JAADVZ010000482.1:0-23180 GCA_023335925.1 Pythium phragmitis
ATGTTTGGTCAAGATCTGGACCCGCTGATAGCGCCAACAAAAATCCGCTGATTTCCGACCAAATCAGCGGATGATAAGCGTTCAACCAAAGGGCAGGTTTGACACCCCCTATTGTGAGTATTTTGGGATTGTACCGATGGGCTGTAACTACGGCTGACGTTGCAGAGCCTTCAATCGACCAGAACACTCTAATATCTTTCCCAATTCGAGGCCTTCGCTTCTTGCAGTACTGTACTGTACCCTTGTGGTCAAACTCTACCTGGTTCAGCATACGTTACCGGCAACAGCATGGCTTCTTCTCAGCTGCGCAGTAATATACGCTGTGAGATACTTAGTGCAAGCGATAAGCCGTTTTTTCATGCCCCGGATGCCGCCCAGTGCACGCCATGATACCGTTTCATACTCCAGAACAAGCGCTAAAATGCGGGATGGTTCTCCGCTCTTGTCTCGGTGCGAGAGGAGCAGAGAGGCGGAGAACCGACCTTGAAGTGCGGTCGGCTAGGGACCTCCACTTCAAGAACGTTCTCCTTCAAGTTGACGGGAGTTCCGTCACGGGACCAGTGACGCAGATGTGCTGCACCAACACCCTACCCCTTTCCGACCGAGCAAAGTCCCCGCACTATCCTCAGACCTAAGCTAGGCTAACGTATCATTCTGTTCTACGAGATCCAATACTAACATCTCCAGTATCGGCAAACAGAGAATACCACTTCAACATGCCACTGCTCCTACTGGTACAGCGCGTGGCACAGCGGGCAGTGCTTGCACTCGCGCACCTCGGCGTCGATGCTCACGTGGCGGCACGTCTTGCACGTGACCGTGCGGTGGTCCAGCACGCTTGCGCCCGTCATCATGCAGGTGGGGAAGTGGCGGCCGCAGTTACCA
This sequence comes from Pythium phragmitis, assembly GCA_023335925.1. Lineage (NCBI taxonomy): Eukaryota > Oomycota > Peronosporomycetes > Pythiales > Pythiaceae > Pythium > Pythium phragmitis. The sequence continues at coordinate 886 of JAADVZ010000482.1, forward strand.
CAGCGCGGGTCCCAGTCCTTGACGTACGCGCGGCAGGACGGACACTCCTGCGGGCGCTTGGTCGGATCCTGTGGCCGCGCGGCCGTGAATATCTTGAGCGCCAGCTCGCTCATGGCGGTCGCATCCTTGTCGCTCAGCCCCGGCAGCGTCTCGAGCTTGATGAAGGCGTTCGAGCACTGCTCCAAGTGCTTGGTGTAAAACGCCGTGAGGGCGATCAGCGAGTACGTCTCGCGGTCCTCGAGAATGTCGTCGTACTGCGTGAGCTTGAGGCTCGTGCGCAGTGCGCGTTCCAAGTTGCCTGTGTAGAGCTGCCGGTGCGCGAGCAGGTAGAGGTGGTAGGCCTCGGCGCCGCGCCACGGATTGTCGAGCGCGCGGTGCTCGCCCGTCGCAGCGTCGTGCTGCACGAGCGTGTCGAGCGTCTGGGCCGTGACCTGCGCGGCCGTGGCCTTGGTCGTCGCCGCGGTCGTACCCGACACGTCCAGCATCTTCTTGCGCATGCGCTCGACCTCGAGCGCCGCGAGCACTTGGAGTTTCTTGGCGCGCACGGGGTTGCGCCCGACGTCCTTGGCGAGCTTGGCCAGCAGCTTGGCCGCGTCCATGCTCTTGTTGGCACGCCTGTAGAGCTCAATGGCCTGGAGCGTCTTGCCGTTCGCCAGCAAATGGCCCGCGTACTTCGTCAGCACGTTTTCAATCTGCGGAAAGTGGTGCTGCTCGGCGAGCGCCACGGCGCGCTCCCATTCGTTCAGTAGCACGCAGGCGTCGATCGCGGCCTTGACGTCGCCCATGCGCAAGTACGCGTCCACCGCCGCGCTGCTCAGCCCCGCGCGTGTAAACTTGACGGCCATGTCCTTGAGCAGCGGCGCGTGCTCGGGGATCTCACTCACTAACGCCTCGAGCTGGTTGAAGTCGCCGACGATGTAGAAGCACTTGGCGAGCGCCGAGATGTTGCCGGCCTGCGTGTAGTACTTGATGGCCTTTTCCCACTTGTGGCGGTCGGCGTAGTACTCGCCAATCATGTTCCACGCGTGGACGAGCAGCGTGTCGTCGCCACCGCCCGACTGCACGAGCTGCACGACGCGAAACCAGTCGCCGAGCCGCTGGCGCAGATCGATCGCGAGGTCCTTGCGGTCAATGTTGCGGTACAGTTCTTCGGCGTCTTCAAACTGCTGAAAGTAGGCCGCGACCTCGGCCTTTTGCTTGACCTTGTCCTGGAGCAGCTGCAGGCGCTTGACGTACTGGATGCCGCCATAGTCGCCGCACTTGACAAAGCCCCGCTCGGCCATGCCAAAGTCGAGCTCCACGAGCGCGGCCTCGGCCAGCAGCGCCCACAGCCGCGGGTGCGGGTGGTCCTGGATGTACTCGCACGCCTCGGCGAGCCCGACATTGTCCAGCAGGTCCTTGGCATCGCGCAATGATCGCGTCTGGAACTCAATGACCATGCCCTTTTCCGGTTGCTCTGGATTCGCGAGGATCTCGTCCAGCAGCGCGGCCTTGATCTGCAGGTCCCGGTAGTAACACAAGTACCCGGACGACGACACGGGCTCCTCGGGTTCGAGCCCGCGGAAGACGTACATGCGGGCCTTTTCCATCATGACAAAGAGCTCCGGATTGTCCTCGGCCCAGAGCATGTCCCACGCGTCCTTGCGTTCGAACGCGAGCATTTTCGCCGGCGTGACGTTGAGACTGCCACCGCCAATGCCGACTTCGAGCACGGTCATGACGCCGTGAATGTCAATCACACTGAGCAGCGTCGACGTGCAATTGAGCGCGAGCATTTGCGGGCGGCACGCCACGAGGTACTTCATCTCGAGCGAAATGTGCGGCAGCGTGAAGCAGTGGAGCAGGCCGCTCGCGCGTGCCACGATGAGCCAACTGTCAGACGCCGTGAGCGCGCAGATGGGGTCCTCGAGCTCGCGTGCAACGTACCGGAACTGGTCCACGTCGTTGCCCTGCATCTCGTCGACGTAAAAGATCTTTTCGCGGCCGCCGCCGCGGTTGAGCAGCTGCGAGATCGTCGCGACGTCCATGGCGTTGGCATTCGCGGTCGTTCCAGACAGTCCCGTGAGCTTGGCGCTCGAGTTGCGGTATTGCCACGTGTAGATGGCATCCTGGGACGCTGCCACGACGTGGCGCTGCGTCATAGCCACGAAGAGCGGTTCAAAGTCAATGACCTTGGTCTCGATTGGCGAGCCGATCGTGTCACAGAGAATGAGCGAGTACTGGATCTCTAGGAAGCCACCGTTGCCGCTGGGGTCGTCGCTCGTGTCCACGGGCCCCTGGTCTTCATTGTAGATCTTGGTCACGAGCACGCAATTGTCCCCGGCGGCCTTGATCGCGAGCAGGCCCTTGAGAAACTTGATGTACCGCTCGTCCGACTTGGTGTCCCAGAACACGACGCAGTTCTCGACCTGGTCCGCGCGGTTGTACGTGTACACGAGCGTGTGCGCGTAGAAGCCCCACTTGTAGGCCGGACGCAAGTTGGCAAAGTAAATGTGTGAGTCCACGGCGAGGCAGATGCGCAGCCCCGAGCTCTCCCACGCGAGCGCCTCGATGCGCGTGCCCGGGACCCGCAGCGAGCGCAAGTGGCGGCCAAAGGGATCGTAGAACTGCACGAGGTTGTACTCCTTGGACGAGTCGTTCAACTGCGAGCCGGCGAGCGCGAGCACGCTGCCGTCGTTGTTCCACTTGACCTGGGTGAGTTCCATGCCCGTGTCAATGAGCACGGGCGACTCGTCAAAGCGGCCGCGGGTCACTTGCACGCGGCCGTCCCGAAACGCCACGGCCAGCGTCGGTGCCTCTTGGCTGATGTGGCCCTCGCAGCCGTCGTACCAGTGGAGCCCAATGATCTTGTAGTCGCGGTCACTCGCGTCGGCGCTCGTGGCATTCTCGACGGCGTACAGCGTGAGGTTCCCGACCTTGTTGCCGAGCGCGTCGTGGACCGAGACGTCGCCGTCCTTCGTGACAAAGAGCAGCGTCTTGCCGTCGGGCGACCACTCGACAAAGCTGAGCTGCGTCTTCATCTCCTTCCCCCAGAGACGATTGCCGTCGACGCTGCCCACAATCACGGCGCCGTCCTCGTACGCGATGCAGATCTTTTGGCCGTCGGTTGTCCACTTCATGTCGCGCACGACGCTCTTGTTGCGGTTGTTGATCATCTCTTCGTACCACATGCCGCGATGAAGCACCCAGACAATGATGAGGCCGTTCTCATCACTCGTCGTGAGCTTCTTGTACGAGCCGTTCCACGTCGCACACACGACGGCACCGTTGTGGCCTTCAAGTGACTGGTTCATGGTGAGGTTGCTGGCGGCGGCGATGCCGCGCGGGCCTTTGCCGTCGGGCTGCGTGGCCGACTCGAGGCGGAGCACCTTGAGCAGGCCGTTCTGGCCGCCGCAGGCGATCCAGCCCTGCTCCGGGTTCCACGACGCGCACCGCAGCTTGACGTTGTTGGGGATGGCGATCTTCTTGCTCAGGAAGATGAACATGGTCGTCATCGTTACTGAAGTGAAGAATAGGAGCTCTCCAGTTCTTTATCAACGCTACCACCGTCCAGTCGTCGCTAGTGAGCTTGTGTGCTGGGGGACAAAGGGGAAGTGTTTTGAAAGGGGTTTCAGTTGCTGGGGAAGGGGGTGCGGAAGAGCGACGCGTCGCTTCGCGAGGACTTGGCGTCGCTTCACAGCGCGCGAATGGATCCACTCGGAGAGGGAACTGTTCCATTTAGCCGGAGGGTGAATACACATTGGAGAGAGGATCCACACGCTGAGCAACATGCAATGGATCAGAAGAGAGATTGTGCCATTTGGGATGCGTGTGGTTGAAGTGGTACAATAGTCGCGATCGTATTCGCTCTTTTCCGATCGGAGCTCCCCAAGTTTTGGACCTCGTAGAAGATATAGCTAGCTTAGCCTAGTTTCCGTGTGAGATATAAAGCTAACTCAGGGGACGTGACCTTTGACGACCATCGCGTTGGCTCATGACGAAGTGATCGATCCCAAGGTGACACCGGTAGCATGAAGGCACGACCCGGACTCTAGGAGAGCGGAGTGGAAATATGGCCAACTGATAGGACGGTCTGTGTCTGTCTAGAAGCCAGCCGCCGCCACTGCGGATGCCAAGCCCAAGGCCGCAGACGCTAGGGCCAAGGCCGATACTAAGGCCGCCACCAAAGAGGACGAGGACGCCGATGCAGATGATGGAGGAGATGATGGAGAGGACGACGATGAGGACGAGGACGAGGACGACGACGTGGAGGAAGACACGGGGCTCACGGAGAACCAGAACCGACTGCTGTACCTCATCTCGCTCTACTCCAAGCCGGCGATTCGGTCATCGGACAAGGAAGAGTGGATCCGCAAGCCGGCACTGCTCGTGCTGCTCTACGAGGCGATCGTGTCCAAGGCATTAGACTATGATTACGCACCCGCATCTGAGCTTGTCGAGACCACACGCAGGTACTTTAACGTCTCGCAAGAGGGCAAGTCGGACATTGATTTCCTGCGCGAAGAAGACCTTGTGAACGGGCTCAAGCTCTCGTCCAAGAGCTACCAGCCCGTGACGTGCTTCCAGATTTCGGAAAAGGGACTCGAGATCGTGGCCAAGATCGCCAAGGCCGACAAGCTCGCGATCCACGACATGGCGTACGCGCCCGGGACACTCCACTTGCTGCGCGTCGAGTGGGACGGCCACGAGTACTGGCTCGTGGACGACGACTCGGGGTACCGACGCCTCTCGTCCGTCACTGAGACTGAGGACGTGTCGTACGTCTCGAGCGCGTACATTCCCCAGTGTCTCCGCTTTGGCGGCCGCCCGACACTGAGCAATGCACATCGCGCGCACGAGTGCGGCGTGAGCGACTCGTCCATCCGCGACCAGCTCGACGAGATCATCACGCTCAACTCGGTCTCGCTCATCGTGGCCGAGTACATTCCCTTTGGCTCGAACCAGGTCGTGCAGCTCAACTGTAACTTGGGCTCGACCGAGCGCGTCCAGGGAGGCTTCTTCACGGCCATTGTCGACGACAATGCCGCCGGCACGCAAATCTCCGTGGACCCCGGACTCACGTCGATCAATATCTTGGACTATACGATGACCAACCACGTCAACTTTGAAGCCGACATCCACTTTCCCGAGGCCCCCGGCGTCGTGCAGGTCGAGACGTTTGGCTGTTCGCTCACGGCCGCCGGCTCGTCCTTCTACGGCATGCAGGTCGAAGCCATCATGGACCGCATCAAGGACAACATCTCGCTCGACCACTTGTCGCGGCTGCTTGTGGACGTCCACATGGACTCGTCCAAGATCGTCGACAGCGTGCTGTCGTCGTACCAGCGCACGCTCTTGGACTTAGTGTTTTGCGGCCAGGCCGCGAGCCGCAACAAGATCAACTTGATCATTGCGAACGAGATCACGCCGCACTTGACGGCTGAGGAATACATGGACAAGGGCGAGTACGAAAACGAGCTCAAGCAAGTGATCGGCGACACGCGCGCGGCCTTTGACATTAGCGAGCACGACACGCTCGTGTTTGGCGCCTACGGACTGCTCATTGCGGGCCCCAATAGCCGCCACCACGAGCCGCTACTCTGCAGCTTCTTGCAGCACGAAGCCATCAACTTGTTTACACAAAACTTTTTTGCGCGCATGTTTATCGTCGTGGACGACATGGCCCACGTGCGCGAGCTCATTGACCACGCGCAGAAAGACCCGAACCGGCTGCGCGAGATCCGCGACCGGCTCGCCGTGCTTGCCAAGCAAGTCATCTTGCTGGAAGAGACGCTCGGGTACCTCAAGGAATCGCTTGACGAGTCGATCGTGCCGCCCGAGCCGCCCGAGCAGGCCGGCCGCGCGCTATACGAGCGGCTCCAGCTCGGCTCGCTCAGCAACCAGCTCAAGCGACGCGTCAAGGATCTCCACAAAAACATGGCTGGTGCTCGCCACGAGCTCGCTGTGCTGAATGAGATGGCAGTGATCGTATCCCACGAACGCGACTTCCAGCAGAACGAAGCCATTCGCCTGCAGACGCGGTCGTTGTGTGAACTGCAAGAGATCAACGAGCGCACGGCCGCGACGCTGCTGCTAATTCAAGTGCTGCTGGCGGGGCTGCTCGCGTTTGCACTGCTGGACCGCGTCACGGGCGACTGGACGGTCGTGAACACGGACTGGATGCAGAGCTTTCTGGAGGTCATGATGTACAAGAACCCGTCGCTCTGGTTCTTCTTCAGTCTCTTCATGTGGGCGATTATGGGGGCTGGCGTCGTGGCGCTACTGTGGTACCTGAGCTTCCAGGCGCAGGGCGTCGTGGCCATCAAGATGGAAAAGAAAGTGCCGATCCAGCTCAAGAACCTCGCCGTGTACTTGCGGACCAAACTGCTCAGCGTACGATTGCAGTTTTGCGCTGCGTGTACGGTAGATGGCTTACGGGTCTCTCTCATCTTTATGTATTGTAGAATGAGACCCACCACTTCGAGGGCGACGTCAAGGTCGCCAAGGTCGTGTGGACTGAAAAAGAAAAGAAAGACTGGGGCGGCAGCGCCCCCACCATCGAGGTGCGTTCCGTCGGAAGTCCTAGGAGCTGTCCAAAGAGAACGGACCGATCGAACCACCACTGGTGCTGTGTCCCTATAGCTTGAGTACGACGAAGAGAACGCCTTCATGCTGCGGATCAGCATTTCGTACAAGAAGCGACAGGCCGCCAAGGCGCTCGCGTTCAACGCCGACGAGCTCCACACGAAACTGCTGCAGGAACTCGACAAGGCCAAAATCTTTGTCCATGCCGAGAGCGCCGCCGCGACGACGTCATCCAACTCGACCGGCGCGGCGCTGCCGGCCACCACAAAAGAAGAGACCACGTCGCCGGCCACCGCGGCAGCCGGGAACGGGAAATCGAAATCCAAATAGCCATTCTAGATTATCCAAAAAAGACTGTTTAGAGACCCATTCTAAACCAGGTCGAGGAGACTGTCAATGTGGGCACGGTCGCGTGGGTCGTTCGCGATCTCTTCGATGAACGCTCGCAGTTCGTAGCGCGACGAGCCTTCCAACGCCGACGCCAAGAGCCGCTTGACGAGGAGCTCGGTCTCTTGGCCTTGCAGCGAACTCGCTTCGGCTTGGGTCCGCGCCAGCGTCAGCGCTGCGCGCAATAGGAATGCGATAGAGCCAGCACCCAACGACACGTCGTATTCCTCCACGAGCGAGCAGATCTCATAAAGGTGGTCCACATCGACCGTCATCATCTCCCCTGCACGGTCGCCGTCCGGGTCGCCCGTCTCCCCTGCACAGCTCGCCAAGAAGATGACGAGCTCTTCATCTTCCAGGTCGGCGCCATCATACTCCTCACCATCGCTGTCGGCCGCCAGCAGTGCCTTCAACAGCTCCGCGATCTCTTGCTTGGGCGAGATCGCACAGAAGACTCCGAGCGCGGCTTGTGCACTCTCGCGGGGCTGCGTCTCCAGGCACGTGATCACAAACTCGCGTAATCGCGGCAGTAGGTCGGGCGCCGTCTCAGCGATCGTCAAGAACAGTACGTGGACAAACGCGGGCTGGATCACCAGTGGTTCATCGCTATCGGCTTGGCGGTCAATCCGCTGGAAGATGTCTTCCACATCGTCGGGTGAGCGACACAGACCAATGTACGCCTCCAGCGTCGGCAGGTGGATCGCATTCCCTCGCACTTCCCACAGATCCAGCAGTTTCCGGCCGAGATCTGCAGCATTAGCGAACGGCGTGAACGACACGTCCACGTGCTGGTCCTCGTGCACAGAGAATACCCTCGCGGCGCCGTCGGCCAAGGCGCTCATCGCCGTCGCGTCGTGGTCTTCGTCGAGCGTACGCAAGTGGCCCATCAGCGCGCGAGTCGTATACGCAGTCACCTTGGAACCGCCGTTGGCCATCTTGTCCAGCCACTTCATGAACTCGTCGTGATCCTTGAGTCGCGAATAGAGCTCGAGCATGAGCGAGTACGTCATGGCATTGAACTTGTGCATACCCAGCTCTCTCTCGGCGTCCCCCACAATTACTTCCGCGAGCGGCGCGTCCCACTCGCGCACGGCGCGTCTGAGAACAGCGTTAACGACCACCCAATTCAGCGCGTTGTCAGGAGTGGCGTTGCGGCTGTGGCGCTTGTGGAGGTACTCAAGCTTCCGGAAATCGCTCCAGATCTTGTCGGTTGGGAGCGTCGTCATCGCTTCAATCAATGCCGCGGCCGTAGGCGGACGCACGCGACCGTGGCGCGACGTTATCTGTTGGTACAGAGTCTCAAGTCGCTCCGCGTCTTCACCCGCGATCGCCGCGTCCACGGCAACGTCCCACGTCAGCGGAAACTGCGCGAGCTTCTCCTTGTCTACATCTTCGGTCCATAAATGATCAAACAGCATGAGCGCGTGGCGCCACTGGCCCTTGCGCACGTACGCGCGCATGGCCTCAGTGTAGACGTAGAAATTCGGCACGAGCCCGTGGACCTTCATGTCGGTAAACACGCGCAGCATGTCGTCGTCCTGTTCCAACTGACCGTGGGCCGTCGCCAGACACGACATAATGCGAGCGTCTTGGCGAATTCGCTTGCGCTCGTCGTCCGATGCGACTCGGCGGATCGTTTTGTACCGGTCAATGACTGTTTGCCACTGCTTGGCGCGGCTCGGCGCGAGCAAGTAGACGTGGAAGACGTCCATACTGAACCCTAGTCGTTTCTGCTTCAACTCGTCCCAATACCGTTGCGACGCGTCGACGTTCGAGCCGCAACTGCAAATCACAGCGGCGTACGAGACAACGTCGGGCGTGACGCCTCGCTGCACCATGGTCTCTAGTAACCTCTCGGCGCTGGTGAGTTGGACCGTCGACCCAAACGCTCGCAGTGCGGCATTGTACACGCCCAGTGAAATGGCGAAACCATGGGCGTCGAGATCTTCGAGCAGCTGCACCGTGTCGCTCGTGAAGCTGTGGGTCGGTGCAGCGACCGGCAGCTTGAGGGCGTTCGTGTACTGCGCCAACAGCACGCGGGCGCTGTGCCATTTGCCCTGGCGTGCGCTCAGCGAAATGAGCTGCTCGTAGGTCTCTCTGGAAACGGCAAACTTGCTCTGCACGAGGTGGTCCCGGAAAAACAGCGCGTGGTCGAGCACGTGGTGGTCGATTGCCATGGCCAACAAGCCGTCCAGGACCTCGCGCAGTTCGTCTTGCTCGAGTGTGGGGAACGCTGTAAGAAAATCCTTCCAGAGCCGCGTCGTCGCCGTGAATTCACGGCACTGGAGCGCCGCCTCAATGACCATGAGGTGGATCTCGGGCGCGGCCTCGAGTCCGTCGTGCCTGATGGCCTCGAGCAGTTGCTTGCCTTGCATCCACTTGTGGGCGGCGTGGCACGCGCGCACGGCGTTCTCGTAAATGTCGATCGACGGACGCATAATGTCCACGGCCGCGCGCATTTGGTCAATGACGTCATGGGCCGTGGGCCAGTCGCCCGTGTGGGCACACGCCTCGGCCGTGAGCTCGAGCGTCATGGGCGACGGCGCCACGCGCGCGCTGCGCAAGCACTTGTACACGTCGATGACGAATACGTAATCTTGGAGCGCATCGGCGACCATGCTCATGACGGCCGCTTCCGGGCCCGACATGTCGGCGTAGACGTGGCGGTCCATCATGGTCGAGACGATCGCCTTGGCGGCGGCCGCGGACTCGCCCTGCGTCGACGGCGCCATGAGAAACTGCTTAAGCAACTCAAAGTCTTCGGCGGCCACGGGCGTCTTCTTAGCGGTGGAGTTGCTCCCGCTGGCGCCGCGTGAGGTCGACGTAAAGCCGCGAGAGGCGTCAACAAATACGAATGGTTGGTGGCATCGTACGGGCGAACGGGAGACGCTCCGGAGATGTAAATCGGACGACCGGCTCACGACGGGACGGCACCATCCACTGAGCGCTGCAGCGGAGTGTGCAACCCGCTGTGGAATGCGCTGGGCGCGCGCAAACAGCGGCGAGCAGCGCTTCATTTCCCCCCCACGTCAAACGGACTCCCAGACCACCGCAATGGTGAAAGCTGTGGTCCCGACAAAAGGTACGCTGGTTACGTTTGTTCGTTAGACCAGATACTAAGCTAACCTATTACGGAGGTACGCTGGGCCAAGACTACATTTATTTTGGGTAAAATTGCGAAAGGTGATACAAATCGTGAATCCTTGCACAAGGTGATACAATGACTGTTTAAAACACTTGGCCGAACTCCACAAATAACTTCGCAGAGAAACTTCGACTCGATGAGATGGGTTCACATCCAAAATAGATCCACGACGGCTCTTCAAACACCTCGCCTCGCGTCAGCAGTTCGCCCCTCACCAGCAGTTGCACCAAATTGGCGGCGATGGAACTCGACAAACTGAAGACACTGCGTTGGGAGACAGGCAAGGAAGCGGTCGAGGCGGTGAAGAATGTTGATCTTGTGCAAGGAAAGTGTGCCCGTGTTGCCGTCAAGGGAGGGAAGTTCTGCCGCTTGGTCTGTGACAGTACAGAGACGGAGTGCCCGTGGTTTGTCTGCCTGGCACGGTTCAGGTCCAAGGCTGGCCCGGGCGACTGGCACGTCACCGGCGGATGTCTGGAACACCAAAATTGTGTTGGGGAAGCCAAGCCGTATGCCAAGCAGCTAGAGAACGATCCAATCCTCTGGGCGGCTGTCTCAGCTAACCCTTCAACTTCTGCCAAGGAACTCGTCTCATTAGTCAAGGGTCAGATTGAAGTTGTCAGCTCTGAGCACGTGATGTACCGCGCCAAGCAAGCGATTCTTGCCCAGATGTTTTCTGAAGACCCCAGTACCATCCAAAACCTCCCCCACTTCATGAGTGAGTTCCAGAGGCTCAACCCGGGCACGCTCACCGAGGTGCAGCGTGATGGTATGAACCGATTCCACCGTGCCATTATGGTGCTAAATCCTGACTGGTTTCGGCCAGGCCAGGGTCTTTATGGGGTGGATGCAGCTCACATGAAGCAACGTGGGTACAACGGCGTGCAACTCGTGCTCGTCAGTCGAGACGGCAACCTCACCAATCAGGTTGCAGCAGTCGCATTGGTCCCCGTGGAGATCTATGACAACTACGCATGGTTTTTCGGGCACGTGATGCAGCATGGGTTTCCACTATCGGAATGTCTGGTTTTCAGTGATCGGCACCAGGGACGCATCTCGGCTGCGAAGGCCCGTGACATTTTCAACATGTTTTGTGTGCGCCATTTGATCGGTAAGAGATATCAATATATTTGCGGGACAACTGACTCATGTATTTATCTCTCTCTCTCAGGAAATCGCTAGCCTAGAAGCCATCCCGCCCGCCCAGTGGACGCTGCACCCGCACTATGACAGCGTCCCACTGTTTGGATGGCGCACAACCAATTTCGTCGAGAGCGAGCAAGCGAAGAGTCTGCGCTTGAAGCCGAGGATGATGCTTCCGTACGAGTACTTCAAGGCGTACGCGACGATACTGATGGGGGAGTGCTATAAGCGTGCGGCAAACTGCGAGGACTGGATGGAGAAAGGATGTAAAGTGACGCCTCGTGCCGAGAACAAGTTCCAAGAATAGCTGAAGCAGAGCAAGAACTACGTTGTAAGGTTCAGCTCGGAGGATGTCGCCTTCGTTTCGCACTCCCGCTCAAGCAGAGGCGAATCAACATCCACCCAGACAGGTGCCCCTGCAAGACATAGAAGCAGAAGAAGTTACCGTGTCGCCACATCCTCGCCGTCTTGAAGGCTAAGGAGGACATGACCAATGTGTACGACTTATTTGGCGGCTGCTACAAAGTCGACACGTTTGCGACCAGTCTGGGAGCGATTGTATTACCAGAGGAGTCGCACCTGGTACGTGACACGTCAATTAAACCCGCAGCGTGCGTGCGTTAGGCTGGGAGACCAAGAAAGAGATGCATTCGTTCGCGTGGAGAGACAGGGGGGAAAGCCAGGAAGCCGTATAAATGCGGTCGCTGCGGCAAGGCCGGTCATAACAAGGCTTCGTGTCGCGCGACCGGGTCGTAGATGTGTCTAAAAGTCAGCGAGGGTTGTAAGGGTGCCAAACAGTGGCCAAATTAGGCTTTCATAATAAAAGAATGTTCATTTGCGCGGATGCTGATGGTGTTACGACATGCTAACCGAGAACGTGCGTGCCCAAGGAACACTCTCCTAAGAGAGTGAAATCCCATCCGACTCGTCCGAGCAACCATTGGATTGCGCTGATAGGTGGTACATTCTCCTATCAGCGTTTCTCCGGTATCAATGAGACTCACCCAAAGGTGGAGCGTGCTGCACCGGGCACGGCTTACAATGTCTCAGATCCGGATAAGTACTTGTACACGACAATTACCTCAAGCTGCCGCGAGATACCTCAAGCAACCGATGTGGGATTTGAACCCACGCTACTCAGCACACACTCTGAGTCCCTACACTACTCCGACAGAGTGCAGGCACCCAGTCAGATGGCAACTTCGACCTCTGAATCCAACCACTACCATGGTACAGTGTACCAGTTTTCTTGTTTATTTCAGTATGTTCCGTTAACTTACCGTGCGCTTGTGTTTCCAACAGTTTGCTGTATCTTTGTATCACCTTGTGCAAGGATTCACGATTTGTATCACCTTTCGCAATTTTCCCTTTATTTTGATACAGTGTAACCTGCCGAGCAACCCTTATTAGTCTGAGTTTTTTTAGTTAATTTTTGGGTTTTAACTAAAACATTAACTGAAAATAGATTCTTAAGGGTTACACGGCAGGTTACGCTTTCAGACCAATCCGAAAGGTCGCGGTGATGAACAGGGACGTGAATGTGCTCAAGTCGTTTTCCCCGCTCAATGAGTGAGAACTTCAAAGAGTATTATCGGCGCCAGCGTGATGCGAGTACACCGCCCCCCACGACACCACTCCACGTCGCTGCGTTGAACGGTGACCTCGTGCGCGTGCAGCAGCTGATCGAGGCACAATGCATCGCTCTTTCAGCGCAGGATGCCGTGAGTTCACTATCTCCTTTGTGTGAATGGGCGAAAGTTGATGGGGTTACGTGTCTAATTGCGATAGAACGGATACACGGCGCTCCACCATGCCGCGCTCCTTGGTCGCGACCGCATCGTCGAGGTACTGATTGCAAATGGTGCAGGTGTGAGCATTACTTCATCAGACGGGAATACGCCACTGCACAAGGCCGCCCAAGGTGGTCATGTTGGCGTTGCCAAGCTGCTGCTTGGCCACGGTGCAGGAGCGGATGCAGTGAATGTGGTACGTTGTTGAGGTACCGATATGGTTACGCCCTAGAAATCTGCATGGTAAAGCATGTCCTGCTCACATATCCCTCGGTTTAGCACGGAGAATATCCCATTGATGTGTGCGCCAAGCGGAAGCACACGGAGATGACGGCATTCCTCCGAGGTTACGCTGTTGCCAGTGACCCGACGTAATCAATGTTGAAGTTGTATAAACCCTGTCAAATCTGATTTGTTGGTCGACCGAACCCGCGCCAACATTGTGAGGAAAAAGTGCGTCAAAGGAAACAAAGGAAATCACCCCAAAAGGGAAACATGGTGAAGGGCGGAAAGAAGACCAACATCGGCTACATGTACAGCGTCATGGACGAGCTGCAGCGGCTGCGCGAGAGCAACGCGGCGCTGACGGAGAAAAACCGCGACCTAGCGAAGCAGTTGGTGCGTTTCCGTCGGTGGTCGTGGCCGTCGGAATGGCGCGGCAAGATGCTGATGCGCTGGAATTTTATTGTAGAACGTGACCAAAATGGAGTTGGCGCAAGGTAGGAGCAATGCGATGGATGATGCATAGCGATATGATGGAGCTGAGGATCTGTATGGCTCTGTTTGCGTTTGGGAGAGAGGAAGCAGATGCAGGCCGTGCTTGCCGACCACGGTACGACAACAAAACGCCCGCGTATCGCTTGCTTGACTGATCACGAAGGTGTCGTTTTTGCAGTGAGAACGTGGATTAAGATATCGAAGCGCACGCCATCAAGTGCGCATCTACTTGCGGCAATTGTGCTATGATCTAATACTGACACCCATGGCGTTATGTTGTGTAGCGTCGTGCCATGCCACTGTTCAGTGCGACCTTTCTACTGGTGAGGAAATCGACGATACGGCGATGGAAATGATCAGTACTGGACGAGCGACGCCACCGCCGAGACGTATCAGCTTGGTGCGTGTCGTGTCCGAATGGCATGCGTGCACACAGGGTTCTTATGATTGAATGGTTTCTTTCAAGCCGTCACACGACTCACGACGGAGCCTTTCTCCAACGATCAAGATTGTACGACGAGAACTACTTCTTGTTGAAACGCGCACACGCGACGCTGTGTCGACCAGATCCGCGCAGGTATGGGAGTGCGAATGGCGTCGTTGCGAGTCAATATGTGATTCTGATCCCACTGTACGCATCTTTATACAGACCAACGCAGAAGATGATGATGTGCACATGCAAACGCCTTCGCCAGTCAAAACTACAGCGACCGGGACAGCACCAAATCTGACGTCGGAAGCCGAGGATACGGTCGCGCGATCGCTTGCGCCTCAGGTACGGCCTTAAATGAACTTCATGGTACCAGGAGCCCCCCTTACCTGCCCTTTTCCGCTGGTAGTTTGAAGAACATCGTCGTCGTCTACGCCATCGCACGCATGAGATCAGCTACATTGAGCCCCCGTTGAATCGCAAGATCCGCCGAGTAAGTTTCTCAATGGTCCGATCGGCGTGGCCGCACATAACGAATGCGTTTGTTGGCCAGGGCGACTACTACGGGTTGATTAAGCGTTCTTCTCACAGCATGAGCCCGCGTTCTCACATGATGCGAAAGCGGCGTCAGTCCTCCAACCACGCAACCGCGATCTTCTCACTAGCCAAGCCGGCTGCACCTCGGACCGCCAGCCCCAACACACGCGAGACACGTCCTCGCAAGCCCGTCTCATACGTGCTCCCCAAACTAAACACAAAGCTCCGGCAGGTACATACGAGTGGCGTCCCCTATCGTATTTTTCGTGTTGCGACTCATCGATGGATCTTTTGTCATAGGGCGACAAGTTCACCTTCACCATCTGAGCGTCGGCATGTATCCTCGTTGTGTCGTTTCCAAAAAAAAAATACGATCCATCATGCGACACGCGGAAACCTGCTTTTTCTATGTAGTCTATTTTAGTAAATTCAGTTCCCGTTGTTGACAGATGTGACGTCCCGGTATTTTTAGCCTGCATACCCATCCTCCTCGCTTCTTATTTTCCCACACGGTGTGTGGTTTTGGATTGTTATCTTACCGGCACAGAAAGAAAACGCCAGAGCGGTAAGAAATCGAGGGTCCCACAGTGCATTTTCCCGGATCGTCGCTCAAGCACGTGACCAGGAAGGATAGAAAGCAAGGGTACTTTCAGCGGACGCAGCTCCATTCACACTCACAGTGGATTTCCTCTCCAAGCGCGACAATGGGCTGCGTGAGTTCCAAGCCAGAAGAAGTGGTGAACGTTGAATCGCAGGTCGCGACCGGCGGTGTTGAGCGCCGTCCAACACCAGCGGCGGTTCCGGCGGCCGAACGCGTCCAGGAGAATGGCGGCAGCGCCGCGGTCTCCAATGCTACTGGCGCTGCGACGTCCTCGACGACGACTCCCAATCCGAACGGCTTTGACGAACAGTACGGACTTGGCAAGATGATTGGGTCGGGCACGTTCTCGGTCGTGAAGGAGGCGATCCACAAACCCACGGGCCAAAAGTACGCGGTCAAGTGCATCAAGCGCCAAGGGCTCACGGTCGAAGACGTCGAGGCGTTGACGACTGAAGTGGCGATTCTCAAGCAGGCGCGTTTTAAGCAGGAGGGCCGAGTAGATGGAATGCTGTGTGGGGTTTTGCTGACGGAATGTCTGCTGTGTAGATGAACCATCCCAACATTATGATCCTCCACGACTTTTTCCAGGAGGAGAAGTTCTACTATCTCGTCACTGAGTACATGGAGGGCGGCGAGCTCTTCGACCGTATCGTGGAGAAGTCGTACTATAGCGAGCGCGAAGCACGTGACCTGGTGAAGCTGCTGCTTGAGTCGATCAAGTACTGCCACGACGCGAACGTTGTTCACCGCGACCTCAAGCCGGAGAACCTGCTCCTCACAAGCAAGGACGATGACGCGTCGATCAAGCTCGCCGACTTCGGCTTTGCCAAGAAGGTTGATTTTGACAGCGAAGGCTTAGTCACAGCGTGTGGCACGCCAGGCTATGTTGCTCCCGAGATTCTCGAGGGGCACCCGTACGGAAAGTCGGTTGACATTTGGAGTATCGGTGTCATCACGTTCATCCTGCTGTGCGGGTACCCGCCGTTCCACGACGACAACCACAACGCGCTGTTCCGAAAGATCAAGCGCGGCAAGTTCCAATACGACTCGCCGTACTGGGACCACGTGTCGGACGATGCCAAGGACCTCATCAACAAGATGCTCGTCGTGAATCCATCCGAGCGGTAAGTCCCCTATTCTCACCCCATCTCTGCACTAGCGATTGCAGCTTGG
This sequence comes from Pythium phragmitis, assembly GCA_023335925.1. Lineage (NCBI taxonomy): Eukaryota > Oomycota > Peronosporomycetes > Pythiales > Pythiaceae > Pythium > Pythium phragmitis. Next base: position 17,370 of record JAADVZ010000482.1, read on the forward strand.
CTGATGGCATTCGAATTGGTTTTTATATATAGGTGGACGGCTGCTCAGCTCCTCGAGCACAAATGGGTCACGGGCAAGGAGATCGCGACCGTGCAGCTCACGAGTGCGCTCGAGGAACTGCGCCGCTTCAACGCACGCCGCAAGTTCAAGGCCGCGATCCGCACCGTGCAGGCCACGAACGCCCTCACGAAGGCCTTCAGCAAGTCCCAATCAAACGACGTGGCGAGCAACCAGGCGTCGTCGCCGACCAAGCCCGCGGAGCCCGTTTCGATCGAGAAGGTCGAGCTCAAACTCTGATTATTCGTTTTTGCTCCTTTTCATCAAATGAATACTAAATTTAGTAGGTCTAATACCAAGTAGGTCCACAATTCGAGTTGCTAATTGGAGGACTAAGTTGCAACTTCAAGGTGGGCTGGCTGCGTGTTGGGAAGAAAGAGATCGAAGTCAAAAGACAAGCGCCGCGCTCGAGAGCTTCCCATCACAACCGCATCCTGCGTCTCCATAGTCTCGCTACCTCTCGCAGCAGCAGACGATGTACGCGTCGTGGTCGACAGACCTACAAGAGCACCACGCGCATCAGCGCAAGATCGTGCGTCACTTCGCACCGCATCTCTCCAACGATGCGCTCACATGGCAGGAGCGTGTCTATTTCGCCGTCGGCATCACACGAATCATTGCAGTGTTTGTGGTTCCCTCGGTGGTGGTACTGCTTACGCACGCGTGGTTTCTCAAGACACCGGTGTTTGTGCTTGTTGCACTCGTCGCAGCGTTTGAGCTGGGTATGGCGATTGTAAGTGGTATCTTGAATCCCTAGAAGGTATCGCGGCGAGACATGTCTGACATCGCGGTTTCTCTTATGGTTATGCAGTATCGCTACTTTGTGCTGTGGCCCGAAGGGCAAAGTATGCGGTGGAATTATTGGCGAGAGGTAAGCCGCCTTCTAAGTGACGTGAATCCTCCGATTGGTTATAGATCGTTTCCCCGGTAGATCGAGATGGCCCAAGACTGCTATAAGCTCAAGATTATGGGATACTACCACCGCAAGATCGCCAAGTTCACTGGCCGCTTCCCCTCTACCATGGCCTCCTCAGAGATCCACCGCCACTACCGAACACGCGGCGCTGTGATGGTGTCCCTGTTCTCGATCGCGTTTGTTGCCTCGCTCGCGTTGCTCGCGCGCGCAAGAGACGACGAGACCGTATGGACGTGGATTACATATCTATTGGCGATCGGCAGCGGCGTCGTGATATTTCGCTTCATCAAAATGCATTTCATCGAGCTCCCGCAAGTGCTGCTGCTGCGCGACCACCCTGAGGTTCGTACTCCCAGCGATTATCTCAATGATTTGACCCAAACTGACCGTAATATCCTATAGTTTGCCGTTGTGCTGATTCCACCAAGCGAGTCGATTCCGTTTGCACGGCCCATTAGGGCCTACGACGCGATGGAAGAAGAGCCGCTGCGCGTCGCCACCTCGCTCTCCACCGAAAAGGTCAGTCTGTGACGTGTGAACAAACCATGTCAACTGGTACACATCAGTTAGGAACAATGTATACAAATGAGTATACACTATACCTACCACATCCGGATTGTTCAGCAGTGCTTCTTGGCGGGAAACGCTGTTTGAAGGTCACCAACAACATTGCCTTCGCGGCAGCGCCGAAGCCCCCGCTCTTCCCGTCTCTCTGTCTCCACGTGAACCCCCCCCCACTCGATGCGCCACGCTGCCACAGGCGGATGAGCCGACCGTCGCGATGTCTCGAGTATGCCGGCGTCGATGCCGCGTGGGAGGCGCGCGAACTACGCGCGTTTTCCGGGCCGCAGAATGCGATCCGATCGGCCAACGCCGTGAGCAACTACCTCTTGGGACGGCTACTGGAAGAAGATCTCCACGTCAGCTGCAAGCCCATGCTACCCGCGGATATCCAGACCATGAACCGGTCGATGCTGCAGGGCACGTGCTTGCTGCAGGTGAAGAAGCGCTCGAATGATGAGAATGCGGAGTCGTTGGATGTAACCGGATGATGCTGCGTAGGTTGTGGATATCGTCAATATCGGGGCAAATTTTGAGCACCGAACCGAGGACTCCAAGGGGCCGACACGCACGCTCAAGGTATGTCTCACGGACGGCCACCAGACAGTCTTCGGCTTTGAATACAAATGGATACCGGCGCTGACCGTCAAGACGCCGAGAGGAACAAAGGTGCGCACACTCCATGTATAGTCTCTCCCATCAACCACTTGCTCACCTTTGTCTTCCTTACCAATCTAGGTGCTGGTACAGAATGTCGCCGTCCGCCACGGCGTGATGATGCTCACACCAGAGACGTGCCAGGTTCTCGGAGCGTCGGGCAACGACATGCTCGACGTCTCAAGAGCCCAGTCAAGCGCTTTAATGTCGTCAGACGAGCGGCCGTCGGGCGCGTATTCAGCAGCGCTCATGACGGTCGGCGCCAACTTACTGGCCCACAAAACCACCAACGAAGAGCCTTTCGCGCCGGCTCGCACTACGCCACCAACCCACACTTCCAACAAGTCCAACCAGGTTTCGCCCGAGGTCGCCACACCAATGTCGCCACGCGCCCACAACCTGCCTCATACCGCAGCAGAGTTGATCGGTTCCCGATTTTTTACTCCACAACCGCCAGCGGCAGGTCCAGTCCAGCGCCATCCGAGCAACCCGCCGCCAACAAGTACACTCGCTGCCACCCCATCGACTTCGAGATTGAACGCATTTTCACCGCCTCGTCGTAAGCCAGACACTGTGACACCTGCCGTGTTTGTGGATATCTCATCGGGGGACGACGACACGGCTAGCGATGCCACCGATCCCATGGTGGAGCACTTATTTTACTCACCCAACACCCCACGAATCACGGACGCAGCTAGTCGGAACCACCGACCACAGCAACCATCACGGAAACGACCACATCCAGAATCGATCAGATCCAAACCCACTCCACCGCCCGTCAGTGCTGGCCATGCAGACGTGGTCGACATGACAACAAGTCCACCTACCCACACGCTCGACAGTCAACAGTCGGAACAACCGGCCTTTTCGCTCCTCCCAACGGTGTCCACACCACCTCTCACGTCACCGTTCGTGTATTTCAGCTCGCGGAAACCTGCGCTTTCAGTCTCTTCAGCTCACATGCAAGTCGGAACAATCCTTACGATCCGCGGTTTCATGAAGTCGGTCGCGGGCTTCCAGTTCAACACGGGCGTGTACAACCTACGCGTGCTCATCGAAGACGGCACAGCGACGAAAGACGTGCAGGTGGACCCGGCACTGGTCGAGTCGCTCATGGGCGTGTCATGTGCCGAGTTTGCCAACGCCATGCAGTCCTCCACTCCCACCGTCGCCCACCAGCTAGCAGCCAAGATGCAGGTCACTCTCATGACCATGCAGGGCATCATGCGCCTGCGGCTCGACACAGCACCGGACAAGTGGACGCTACTGCAGTGCCGCGAGTACACACGCAGCGAGACCCACGCATTGCTGGCGCGCGTGCAGCATCACGCCCACGAGGATCGCCATGAGCACAAACGATAACGGATACCCAGTAAGTTAATAGTTTATCAAGAGACTATCGATCCCATTTGAACAAAGGATACTTGGCGTCGAATTTAGGAGTCGGGCACGGCCATCCATAGTCATCAGTGCCCCCACAGAGTACGATCTGACTGGCGATTGATCATCTTGAGGGGAAAGGCCATGTGGGTCGCAAGGAGCTATTGTGGCAAACTCCTCAGCTGTGAAGTAACTCCGTCTCGCTTTCCTTAGCAAGTTCGCGGCGGCAATCCGTGGGATGCTGGCGGTGACGTTGGTCGTCATGGGTTCGCACCATGCGTCCAAGCTCCCCTCTGTGTTCCCATGGCGAGAGCTTCACGCAGGTCACCGAGAAGCTCACGGTATCTACGGTTCCCTTTCGTTTCGAGTGCACACGTATACCGTATACGTCTAGTTCTGATCCTCCATCAGAGTCCTTGCCATCTCGAAGTTCCAAATCAAATACTCGGGGCCTTGGGCCTCTGCACTGTAATACTGCACCACAAAGAGAGCAATGGATAATACGCCGTCCCCCGTGAGCACGAGCGTCAACATCTTGACCACTTCGGTTGGCTTCAACACGGGTATTGAAACTCAAAATCCAGTGCTTGGATCGTCCACATCACACAAACTGGCTGTCCACGCGATCAGCAGAGTCCATCTGCCAATGAAATCACTCGAATGCCATGACGTGGCGATTCAGTCCAGGATGATGCAGTCATCACGATTCTTCGATAATATTCTGGGCACTGTGCGAATTCGAAGAACTATTGGTTAGAAGAGGTAATTGGAATAGACATATAGGTGATCGTGCTTTGCTCTCTGATACAATATCGGAAGATACAGGTCTTTCCATTGACGAGATCACTTCCCCACCACACACGTCACAGAGGGGTCATTCCTCCTCGCTTTGCTTGGTGGACCTCTCTGAGCGAAGGGGACCCACTTGAAGCAGCCAAGCGTTTCGGTACAGTACTCTAAATTCACTTTGCAATTTCCCCGCAAACCACCAAGTCCCCCCACTCCACCACCATGACCAAGATCGCCATTGTCTACTACTCGACCTACGGCCACATTGCCACGCTCGCCGAGGCCGTCAAGGAGGGCGTTGAGAAGGTCGAGGGCGCCGTCGCCACGATCTACCAGGTCGCCGAGACGCTCCCCGAGGAGACGCTCAAGCTCATCCACGCTGGCCCCAAGAAGGACCACCCGCTCATCACGCCCGAGATCCTCGCCGAGGCCGATGGTATCCTCTTCGGTTTCCCGACCCGCTTCGGCTCGATGCCGTCGCAGGTCAAGGCCTTCTTCGACTCGTGCGGTGGCCTCTGGGCCAAGGGTGCGCTTGCTGGCAAGCCCGCGGGTCTCTTCTTCAGCACGGGTACCCTCGGCGGTGGCCAGGAGACCACGGCGTACACGTCCATCACGTTCCTTACCCACCAGGGCATGACCTATGTGCCGCTCGGCTACCGCTCGCCGCTCCTCTTCAACCTCGAGGAGATCCACGGCGGCAGCCCGTGGGGTGCGGGCACGATCGCCGGCGGCGATGGCTCGCGCCAACCATCCACGCTCGAGCTCGACGTCGCCAAGGTCCAGGGCGAGAGCTTCGCGGGTGTCGCCAAGAAGCTTGCGGCTTAAACGCATCGCTCGCTTGTCTCGTTTTTGACCGTGCATAATCAACTGATAAAAAACCGCTTTGCTCATGCACATCTTTGGATACATCAAGTCATTATCTATGCACAGACTACTACGGACCAACTCCACCAGACGCAAGACAGAGACACGACTACAGCCGTCGCAATGGTACACATACACGAATCTTCACAGACGGAGCGGAGCTCTTCAACCACGAAGTGCCCGGTAGGGCGTGGCAGCCGGAGGGAGCGCGGCGGGCTCTGGGGCCGGCGCTGGAGCAGGGGCTGGCGCTGGAGCTGGGGCTGGGGCTGGCGCTGGAGCAGGGGCCGGTCCCGACGGAGGAGCTGGGGGCAGCGCAGGCTCTGGGCCAGGGTTCGAGTTGGTGACCGTCGTGGTGCCCGGTGGGCCGTTGTTGTTGGTGACCGTCGTGGAGCCCGGGTTGAGCTGGTTGTTGACGTTGACAGAAGGAGGAGAGACCTTGTTGTCCACGTTGACTGAAGGCGAGCCGACCTTGTTGTCGACATTGACTGATGGCGGCGACACATTGTTGTTGACGTTCACGGACGGAGGGTTCATCTGGTTGTTGACGTTGACCGATGGAGGGTTGAGCTGGTTGTTGACGTTCACGG
>JAADVZ010000483.1:0-23114 GCA_023335925.1 Pythium phragmitis
CACGAGCAATCCGAACGTCGTCCCGACCTCAACACTGGGCGTGGCGAACGCGATGGCCTGGCCGATGGACGTTTGCAGCAGCAAGTGGAGCGACAAGTTGATCCAGTACGACACGAACCGAGCGACGCCCATAACTCCGCGAGTGGGGAAAACACAGCCGTAACCACGAAGCCCATGGTGAACACGTACAGGATCTCCATCAGCGTCGAGGTGAACCAGTACCAAAGCGTGTTGTACGTCTGCGACGAGAGGAACCTCAGTCTCAGTAAAGCGGCATGAACCAGAAGCAGCATCTCCATTGTGCACATGGACACACTGCACAGTTGGGTACACACCGGGCCCAGCCGCTCCATCTTGGACCACATAGGTGGCGAATAAATTTCCACAGGTTTCCGACCCTGTAGAAATGCATGACACAGTAGTGGGTTCAGAATCTGAACCCACAGCTCTATTGAATTTTGAACACGATCATAAAGTATTAATTTTAACAGCCTATTGGTTTATATATCACAATTGATAGAGTATAGTTATTCAATGAATACCAACTATCATAGCCTATGAGAGTCAATAAATAAATCCATCAAATCTCTGTACCCACTGTCGATCCGTGAGGGGTGCTGCAAGACAACTCCCGATTCAGCATGACGGACACCGCAGCCACCAGGACCGCCTTTACACCGCTGCTGCTACAAGCCCACGAACAGCGAGACGCTGCTGCACTGGCCGCCGTCGCTGGCTCCGCTGGACTGCCACGCGTCGTTCGCTGGCTGCGCGCCACGGCCTTGCCCAGTGGCACCGCGATCGTCGCAACGCTGGTGCAGCAGAGACCCGAGTGGCGACGCGCTCTCGTGCGCGCTGGCGCCATTGACTTCCTGGTGGCATCGCTGCCACAGACCACGGAAGAGGACGCCGTCATCGCCACTGCCACGCAGCACCCCACACGACAGAAGCAGCTTCATGAAGACCACTTGATTGCTGTCGACACACTACGGTTGCTTTCTCGCGTGTCAAGCGGAAGGGAGACGACTGCCATGGCGGATGCAGTGGCTGCTGCGTACGAGAGAGGTACGTGCGAGACAAGGCGCGCCGTGTTGGTCTTGCTGAGCGAGCTGTCGGCAAAGCCGCAGCGCAAGACGATGATGCGCGACGCGCGTGTGGTTGCGCTTTGTGTGGACACGCTGACCCGCGCCGACCAAAAGGGCTCGTGGCAACTGGCGCTCGCGATACTTTGGAACCTCAACACACCGTCATCTCCGGTTCCCGAGGCGAGCGACGACGAAGAGATCGATGCTGATGCTGATGCCGATGAAGAGGAAGAGGAAGAGAAGCCAAGCGAACGCGACGCGATCGTGACCAATGCACTCCAGCACGATGCCGAGGACGTACGCGCGCTGCTTACACAGAGAACACAGCAGTTGACGGCGGACGACACGCCCAGCGCTCTGGCTTTAAAGCTGAAGAAGATCCACCGCGTCGTCAGCAAACACAAGAACGTGAGGCGAGCAGTGGGGCACGTGATCCCCACCCTCCTCCAGATTCAGGCGGACGGAACAGAGAGTGAGCAGCTCTGTGCGCTAGGACTGGTCAATGCGCTCATCAAGCGGTACCCAAGTAACGTACTCACCGTGCTTCGTGCGGACGGCGTGCCAGCCGTTCTTCGTCTGTTCCGTACGCACTCGGACGTCGTGTCGGTCGTCACCCAAGTGGAGCGATTTGTGTATCGTATCCATGCCGTGCGATGTGACAAAGCCCGGGCCGGGACCCGCTTGATCTTGACGGGGTTGTTCGGTATTGCGCAGGATCCCGTGCATGACCAGGCCGCCGTGGCGATCGAACTGCTCACGCTTTTGTCGGCCAGACACTCTTTGCTCCCAGTGCTCATGGATGCCGGTGCGATTCGCGTCTTCTGCGAGGCTCTCGACCAGATCCGACAGCGACACGCGTGCGCTGGCACGATTCAGTTGCGCCACATCACGACGATGGTCTCGCGCATGGCGACGGAGCAGACGAACCGTAAAGTTCTCGTGGAAGACGGCGTGCTGGAGAGGCTCATGGCGGTGCTCAAGCGTGCACCACACGGACTGCGCAGCGACATCGCCATGGCGCTTTCCACGTTGGCGACATATTCCCCTGCAAAGCACGCCATCGGATCCTCCGGGTGTCTTGACGTCTTTGAGGCCATGCTTTGCAACAGTACGGAGAGCGAACAGGCCGCTGGCGCGGACGCGTTGGCCTCAGCCTGTTTGGATTGCGATGCGAATGTAGCACGAATCCGACACGGTCTCGTTGCGCAACAGTGCCTTGAGTTGATCGACGTCAAGACGACCACGACCACTTGTGAGCCCGCGCGTCGGCTTCTCGCCATCCTCGCGGTGAGCCCCATATCACATGCTAGTGTCGTGGCCGACAAGATGCCGTCAATTGCGCTCAAAATGCTCCGGAGCTCCTCGCTCCAGACCAAGAGACTTGGCGCCAATCTCGTGGAGGGGCTGGCTCGTGATCCAGCAATGTGGTTCGAGATGAAGCGACTGGATATACAACATTGGTTGGTGCTCGTATCGGGCGACGCCACTGTGGGCACAGCCGAGGACGCTGCACTATGCGCGCTATCAGAGTACGGACTCGAGCATACACGGTACAGGAAAGAATGGGTCCCACGCGTGTCCTGTACTTACGGCAAGAAGTATTACCGCAATGTACTGACGAACGCGACCCACTGGAATGACGAACCACCTTCGACCACCAACCTCACGAAAGTGATCTGCAGGGAACTGCCAGTCGCTGGTGACCCGCTACTGATCGACCACCTGCGTGCAGTTGGTGGTGTTTCGCCGCTTCTGAGGGCACTACAAGAAGCGAACTGCAACCACGGTCTCTTCGGCGAGCACATTCTCTGTCTTCTCCATCAGTCGGCCGTGAAGAGTGAAGAGACCAAGCGCGCAATGGCTGGCCATCTGGGCGTCTTCAGTCGATTCTTGCTTATCGGATCGGAAGCGGAACGTGACGCCGCCGCACACGCCATAGTAACAATTTTTGAGCCGTCCAAGTGGACAGACGAAGCCAACACGCGGGTCGCTGTTGTTGATACGTTTCTCCGCGCGTTTGCCACCGAAGCGTCATCATCCACGGCCGTCCACAATGCGATGAACCTGATCTCGAGCCTTCACGGACTTGACACGCATGAGGCGGATGTCACGCGAGCGGCTTTCATTCGCGGGCTGCTCGCATTCGCCAACTCCAATACAACATCTCGTGCCGCGCTCGCCGTACGGTTGCTATTGCCCTGGTGCAGGTCTGTCGAACTGGCCCCTGCGCTCGTGGGGGCAGGCGTTGAAGTCATCTGTGCCTCTCTGCTTGAGCAAGCCGTCCGAGTAGTAGCAAGCGCAGAGCTTGCCACTGCAACCGTACCACCACTATCCGGGGCATTCGACCTCATAGGCGTGCTGGAGATGGCTCGTGCGTTGGTCACCGCGGGGGTGAGTGAAAAGTTGATCGAAGAGGGAGCGATCGACTCCCTCGTCTCACTTTTTGAAGCGCTTCACTGCATTCCACTGCGTGAGCAAGTGGGCAAGCTCACAGCCACGAACGATTACGGGGACCTCGCCATCGTGTCGCTGAGTCTTGGCGCTCCGTTTGGAGGCACCACGGGGGCGTGGTTGTGGGAGTTCTTCAATCGTGTTTCGGGTCTACTGTATCAGCTAGCGCGGAGGCATCCCCACACTCGACCGATGATCGGAGCATCCGCCTGCATGCCGATGCTTGTGGCAGCCATGGAGACCCGCCAAGACTCGAGTATCGAGACCCCGCGACACCAATATGTCGGGTTACTCGCTGCCGTGTGCTTGGACTGTCCAGAAAATGTGCGACGAGTTCCTCCGTTGACAGCGATGGAAGCGTGTATCGACATGTTAGCAAATCTCCGCAACGCGGAATCGGCCTTGCGCTTGATCTACAGCATCACCAGGGATGAGATCGCAGGAACTGAGGTGTCCACGAACACGGCACTCGTCGATGCGGTCATGGGCGTGCTGCAAAAGACGTGCCACGAATATCAGCACCAATCCACGCACTCGATGGCGACGCAAGCCGTTGGCGTCCTCCTGCGGTACAGGCCAAGCCGAACGAGACTACTGAACGCCGGTGTTGAAGGTGTACTGAAGAGAACGACTCTTGGTGGCACCGTACATACCGGGAGGAAGAGGGTGCTTAGGTTGCTGCACCTCGAACAGCGCAAGGACCGGCAAATCGCCAAGGTGAATGAACACGACGGCTTCTACATGGTGGACGTGGACGACTTGGATGTCAGCGGCACGAACGACGAATTACTGAAGCTGATTGCAGCAATTGATGATGCTCTCTCGGACCAAGCCCGCGTTACCGCTGTTCAGGCGATCCATGCCTTTATCGACGGTTCTGGTGAACGTGCTGCCGCAGCAATTAGCGCTGGATATGTCGACGCCATGCTGCGGCTGTATACGATGGTGATTGAGTCGGACAAGACCGCCAAATCGACGATTCAGAAGAGCCTGCGCGAGCTCCACAATGTTGATCAACCGTCGACCGTTACCCGGAACGCTGAGGCGCAGCTCGTGCGAGGGCTGTTTGCGTTTGCGGCATCGCACGAGTCCGAGCGAGCCAAACTCGCTGTGCGGCTGCTGACCAAGTGGGTGGCCGATGGAGTCTTCTGCCGAGTCTTTGAAGCGTCGGGCATTGCAGCGTCTTGCGTCGAGTGGGTCAGGAGGGGCCATCTTCTGTTGGACTCAGAGACCGTTGGCGACGGCAAGAGTCTGAAAATGGCGGATGTAGAGCTGCTGCTGGCGTGGATGACCTCGTCGTCGCAATGCGCGAGGGGGATTGTGATCGACCATGACTTGATCCCACTTCTGGTTTCACAGTTGCCCGAACAACCGAGAGGCACACGTGGGAATCTTCTGTCCATCTTAACGGACGTGGCATTTTACCACGCGACTGCGCGACCACAATTTGCGACCCACTTCGAAACACTCACCATGATCGTCCATCGTGGCACGAGTCATGAACGAGAGAGGGCGATGCGCGTAATTGCCAGTGCCTGCACCGACTGTCCGCAGAACATATCGTGTCTGGTGCACGATGAGCTGCTCGATGTGGCGGTCATGATGCTCGACCGGGGCCTGAGCTCCGCGCAGAGTGCTGCGCTCCAGCTCATCGAGAGTTTCTGTCGGGACACTGTCGCCGGCCCCAAAGTTGCGTGTCGTCTCTCGCTGGTCCATCTCGTTCGCAAACGCCTCACACGAACGCCCCCGTCGACGCAAACTGATGCTGCCAAGGTGATTGCAGAGCTGGCAAAACACGAGACGAGCCGCTCGCAGCTGATCGCGGCCGGCGTGGAGCAACAGCTTCATACGATGACGGACGACTCGGTGCGGTCCCACGCAGAGGCGGCACTTGCGGCCTTGCGGATCGATATCGGCACGTAGATAGATCACCCGTGAACCAATATACATTGCTTTGATTTACCGGTGCTTTGCAGCTTCGTCCAGTAGCATGCGGCCAGTGAAATCGTACAGGCCTTGCTGGGTATCATGGTAGCAGTCCAAGAACACGTCCGTGAGTAGCCCCACGAGCTTGTCCATTTTGCTGCCAGCACGCACGACCATGCGCGGTCGAAGACGGCCACACGCCTGCGTCAGACTCAGTTCGTTGGCGCCATTAATATCCAGTGGCGAGATCGCACTCCAGCCTTCTTCGAGCAGCTCGACGCAATGGCTCTTGAGAATGCCACCCTGGATGGTCGACGACAGGGCCCACACGACCACAATACGGTGTGCCTCTATAAACCGCTTCGCCACGAACCGCGCGCGAGAGACGACGTGGGTCCCACGCAATTTGGTGGGGACGGTGAACAGTGCCTTGACCAGCCCGTCATCGTCACTGGTCTCGATGGCTTCATAGACTCCGCCATTCGGAAGAGGAATCGACGGCGACTGCAGCGCGCGCCACGACACGTCTCGGGTCATCGCGTAGCTGAACGGCACGACGTGCGACGTCACGAATTCCACGCACGAGGACGACGTGGACGCTGTCTCATGGCCAGCGACACCGTCAGAAAACTGCACGCGAGCGTCCTGAAAAGTCTGTCGGCGATCGGCGAGTCCACTTTCCTTGAACACGCCGTCCGTCTGGTGGTACCGCGTATCCAAATCGGCGATGAGCGATGCAAACACGGTGTTCTCGTCAGCGCCGACCCGCAGCCGCTTGAACGGCAGCGACGACGCCGTAGAGGCCATCGCCGCTGTTTCATGGTGCGGTCGCTTGTGCAATAGTTTTTCGAGGCTTCGCGCTGTGCGGAGCTGGGCCTCGAGCTGGCTTCGCAGCGCGAGGTTCTCGGCGAGTGCACGCTGGCGCGCCTCGCGTTCGTTGTGCGCGAGCCGCTGCCAGAACTGATCCACGGCATCCGCCACGCTTCCACGACTAGAATCAAGTACTGGTGGTGGCGTCGACACGACCTGTGCGCGCGCCTTCTCCAATTGGTCTTCAAGTTCTCGCACGCGGCCTCGCAAATGGACCAGCTCGTCCTTGACACGCTGGCGACTCGCGACGACGCGGGTATAGGAATTTCCGATCTCTGCAGCGAGCTGCCTCTGCTGATGAGGACGGACCTGCTGTCGCCGTGGTTCTTTTACGTGCGTTTCGGCATCCTGATCCGTTGCTCGGTCTTCAGAGGCAGTGGTCACGGCCTTCGGTGCTGCCGACTCCTCGTCGACCATCCACCACACACTTTCATCCAGCAGCGACAGCGAAGAGCCGTCATCGTCCAGAGACGCATTATTTGGGGTCAGGAAGACGTCCACCACGGACTCTCCGGACATGTCCACGGCTGCGAGCAGCGCATCCAGTTCAGCGTCCGAGAGCGCGGCGTTCTCCATGTTGGCTCCAATAATGTCGTGGCCAACATGTCAGAGAAGCAAACCTCAATTTAATGACATGTCTACGCACCTTCGAGGAACGTTCAAGCAACATTATATAGGAATGATGGTCTGTATGCGAATGCCTCGTCACTGTTTCTTCGTATGCTGTCTTGGCGATATCCAACAACATGCACTACAACTGTAACGTCATGGGTCAGTGCGTTCAAACAGTTCAAAGGCACATGCGTCCACAGCTGATCGTTCGAGCATTCTTGCTCTTGTTGGCGTCCGTTTGCCTCACAGTATCACGGCGACGATCCAGCCCCACAGTGCGGCGCAACTAGAGACTCCTGTATCCAACTCTCACGGTGACATGCAGCACTCGGCTTGTAGGTGTCACTGCCAAGCGCCTTGCTCGCCTCCGTTACATGCATCAAACGGTCCAATCACCCTCAGGAACCTGACGTCAGCCCACACATACATGCAGACTACAACAGCGTCATTTCCCCCCGTGACCTATCGCTATTGATAACGCTCACCTCGTTTCGCGATCACTGCTCGATTGCCTGTTTCGATGCTATCAATACCGGTACGTAGCGTTCGCATCCAGCACTGTTCTTCAATTGCCACGTCGCATGCCGACTGCAAACCAGATCCGCACTTCGCCTCTTCTTCAACAGGGAACCCGCGCCGCCATCACCCCACCCACCTCCACTCCACTCGTTCCGCCCACACACACTGCGCATACGCCGAACGTCTATCTCTCTTCTGGACGAATCATCTACAGTACCTGCATTGCGCATACGCACTGGGGCCTGCTCGTCGACAGGAGATACACGGCCGGTGTGTCCACCAGTCATCGCGCGTTGAAGATTAACCATCGAACTGCCTCTTCGCATGAAAAGAGCCGCTGACTCACTGACTCCCTTTTCACTCAATCGCAGGCCGCCGCTTGCCTGCGTCATGCATGTCATGCCCAAACGGCTGGTTGCAGCAGGGTGGGCGACGCACATGCGTCATCGATGGGCTGTGACAGTGCCAACAGGAATCTTTTCATGGGGCGCTCTGATTGGCCCAAGGCAACTTGAATCTGCTCCATATCGCTCCAACGGAAACCCTACTCACCGGTCGCCCTCTCGTCATCCGTACCGGTATCACTTAACCTTGTGATTTGTATGCAGAATCTCCATACCGGTATCTAGTGTCGTGCGTGCGCAAGCGCAGGCAATCGCATCTGTAGACGGAGAAAGTCGGCCCAACGACAAAACGCCGCCTTGCAGTTGAAGAACGCCAACAACCAACACACCAACAAGCAAGAGCCAACAAAACCCCACGCGTCGCTTGGCGGTACGCCAACAACACAGGATAAGGAAGAGGGGGAAATCCCAACATAGAGAGAAGTGCCAACACAGAGTCGGCGATCTTCTCCCCGTTTCATTCCGCGTTTCTCCGGCTTCCCCACAAGTACCAACTTCCCCCCTTCTCTCCCAAACATGACCGACGCCGCGCCGCAGGTTTCGCGCCGCAGCCGCTCGATGGAAATGGGCGTCGTGCGCAACATCGATCTGGATCTCCAGATGGACGCGGTCACGGCCATCATCAAGAACACGGGGCTCTTCACGGAGAGCACGATCGACAAGGAAGTCGAGTGGTTCTACGGCCCGCTCGGTCTCCACGACTTTTACTTCTCGGGGCACTCGCCGGAAGTGATTGCGGCCCACATCCAGAGCCTCATCGCCGCCAAGCTCATGACCAAGGCCTCGGGCAAGGCCATGGACGTCAAGCTGGAGCAGGAGACCGAGAACTCGGCGTTCTTCGCGGCGCGCAGCAACGTGCAGGGCGAATTGGTCGCCAACAAGAACACGCGCGTCGCGCAAAAGGAGCGCGGCCCGACCGAGGTCGAGACCCTTGAGCGCCGCCTCGAGAAGCAGTTTCTGAGCGGCTCGAACGATTGGATCGGCGACGGCGTCAAGACCGGGTACCAGTACCTCGAAGAGCACGAGGCCGCTAAGAACCGCACGTACCGCATGCAGTGCTACCGCTCGAGCGGCGTGCTGGACCCCGAAGTCGTGCCGTCCCATGTGCGCATGTACTTTTTGCAGAAGCCCGACTTTGTGAACCCGACGCCGGCCGAGGGCGAGACCGACATTAACCAGGTCGCTGACAAGACGTTTCTCCTGCGCGCGGGCGATCGCCTGAAGACTGTGTACCAACAGGTCATTTCCGAGGCGGCCGACAAGATGACGCCGGCGTTCCACACGGAAGTCTGGACCGAGGAAGACAACACCAAGATGGCGCGGCTCACCATCGCCTACAAGAACGGCGCGACCCACAGCTACTTTTCCAGTATCGCCGACGTGTACCGCCAGCACGGTCTCTTCTCGGCGCGCAAGTACGTCGAGTTCTTCTCGAACGGCATTGTTGTGTACGGATTCTACCTGCAAATGCTCGACAACCCGTCGCGCGGCCAAGGCTCGTTCGAGCAGCGCGTGGAGGCCGTCGTGGACGACGCGTCGCTTCACTTTGTGCTGCCGCGCACGTCGCTCACGCCCATGCTCACGGACAACCTGCTCTCGCCACAGCAAATCTCGTACGCGTATGCGGCCTGGAAGTTCACGTTCCACTTTATGTCGCGCCTCCCAGAGGCCTACACGGTCGTCTCCAAGTCGCTGCGTGAGCGCGACCCGTCTGCGTTTGCACGCCTTGAGCAGCTGCGCGCGACCATGAAGCTCAACACGTACACCGAGTCGCAGATCCTCGACCACATTTTGTCGTCGGCCCCGATTGTCAAGATTCTCTACGCCGAGTTTGAGGCGCTCCACGGCCCCAATGGCAACGCCAACTACGACACATCGGCGACGCTCTCGGCCCTGCGCAAGTCGATTGTCGCCGAGCAGGCGCTTGTGATCTTCACCATGTTCCACAAGTTCAACATGCACATCAAGAAGACCAACTTTTTCCACAAGGACAAGGCGGCACTTGCGTTCCGTCTCGATGGCGAGTTCTTGTCGGCCACCGAGTACGCCGACAAGCCATTTGCCGTGGTCGTTGTCATTGGCTCGGAGTTCCGCGGCTTCCATGTGCGATTCCTCGATATTGCCCGTGGTGGTATCCGCATGATCCGTTCGTCGCACGCGCAGGTGTACTTGAACAACGCCTCGTCGCTCTTTGACGAGTGCTACGGTCTTGCATCCACGCAGCAGCGCAAGAACAAGGATATTCCGGAGGGCGGCTCCAAGGGCGTCGTTCTGCTCAACCAGGCCCACCAGGACAAGGCTGACGTCGCGTTCCGCAAGTACATTGACGCGATGCTCGACATCATGCTCATCAAGGACAAGGGGCCGGAGGACATTCTCTTCCTTGGCCCGGATGAGGGTACGGCCCACTTGATGGACTGGGCCAGCTCGTACGCCAAGAAGCGTGGCTACCACTACTGGAAGGCGATTACCACGGGCAAGTCGGCCACGCGCGGCGGTATCCCGCACGACGTGTACGGTATGACGACCCACAGTGTGCGAGAGTACGTTAAGGGCATCCAGCGCAAGCTTAAGCTCAAGGAGAGCGGCAAGCCCATCACCAAGGTCCAGACTGGTGGCCCCGATGGTGACCTCGGCTCCAACGAGATCCTCATGAGCCCCGAGGAGAACACGATCGCCGTCGTCGACGGCTCGGGCGTTCTCTACGACGAAAACGGCATCAACCGCGACGAACTCGTCGCCCTCGCGCGCAAGCGTTCGCCCATTGAGGGCTTTGACAAGGCTAAGCTCTCGGCGCAGGGCTACTCGGTGCTCGTGTCGCAGAACGACGTGACGCTCCCGAACGGTGAGACCGTCGAGAACGGAGTCGAGTTCCGCAACTTGTTTCACCTGCGTCCGACGCTCACGGCCGACTTTTTCGTGCCGTGTGGTGGTCGCCCAGCGGCCGTGAACCTCAACAACGTCGACAGCTTCATCTACCAGCCCGATGGAAAGACGCTGCGATTCAAGTACGTGGTTGAGGGCGCCAACCTGTTCTTCACGCAGGATGCGCGTCTGCGTCTCGAGGATGCCGGTGTGATTCTCTTCAAGGACGCGTCGGCCAACAAGGGCGGCGTTACGTCGTCCTCGCTTGAGGTGCTGGCGGCGCTGGCCATGACCGATGCTGAGTTTGCCGAGCACATGCAGGTCGATGCCGCGACGGGTGTCAAGCCGCAGTTCTACACCGACTACGTCACTGAAGTGCAGAACCGCATTGACCTGAACGCGCAGCGCGAGTTTGAGTGCATCTGGAACGAGAAGCAGCAAAACGGTGGCTACTACTCGGTCATCTCGAACCAGCTGAGCGAGCGCATCACGGAACTCAGTGTCAAGATCCAAGACTCCAAGCTCTGGGACAACGCCAAGCTCCGCGATATCATTTTCGAGACGGCGTTCCCGACCATTCTCGTCCAGAAGATTGGACGCGACGAGCTGCTGCGCCGCCTGCCCGAGAGCTACACGCGCGCACTCTTCGCGTCGCAGGTCGCAAGCCGCTTTGTCTACACGGTCGGCCTGCGCGCTCCCGAATTTGCCTTCTACGAGTTCGTTGAGGCGCTCGTGGCTGCCAACTAGGCCTACCCCACAAGACTCTTGCGTGATACAAATGGTGAATAAACACATCGACAAATGCATTTTCTACACGAAACGAAAGCTCCCAATTGTCTTCCCACTCCCGTGATATGAGTTTGAACCGAGCTCATTGGGAAGTGGCGGGTTAATCCGCAATGACATTCCGTGCTTCCTTCCATGCCATACTGCGTTGTACTACTACTAGTAGTAGTACAGCGCAGTATGGCACCGTAGCTGTCGATCACCTGCTGGAACATTTGTCAGTCGAACGACGAGATCAAATGGTCGTTGACGTGGTGGCTGGCTGCTGGGGTCCTCGGCAAAAAGCGTTGCGGGAAGCATGGCTGCTGGCCCAAGCTTCGCGTCGAGCGCCTCCGCGAGATGTCTAACAGAAATACTCTTTTTCTAGATTATTTCCATTGAAGCCAACAACAAGTGTACCTTGGTTGGCAGGTTGAAGTTCTCGACCGTCACGTCACTCGTGGTGCGTCACCTTTGATGAAAGATTCATTCTCACAGGTTCGTATCTTCCCGATCCTTCAGTGAAATATAACGAGAATCGATGACGTCGCACGACGTCACTCGCAGTCATCTGTGACAAACCCGCTTTGCTTGTCAAACGGTCCTCTATTTGGATCATTCTGACGCTCTTGGCTCGGAGAGATGACGCACATGCGCTCTCATGACCACCATTCGCTAATTGCATGTGCATGCCTCATAAGTTAATGGTCAAAACCCATTGACTTGAGGCTCAACAGTAGGCGCAAGCACATGGGTGATACAGTATGAGCGTATCGGATTTGATGTGTGATTCATAAGGAGGGACTGCGTCGGTGGTCTCCTTTCACCACGCATGCGCTATACAAGCCGTCTCTACAAAATCATCTTGAGCGGGTCCTCCACGAGCTCCTTGAACACTGCCATCCACTGCGCGCCCACGGCGCCATCCACCACGCGGTGGTCGCACGCCAGCGTCGCCGTCAGGATCTGCGCGTACTTGTAGATCTGCGCCGCGTCCGGATCTATACAGAGTACCATACCGAAGAGATCATTAGAATGATACCCGACCACATAAAGCAATCGTAGAGAGATAAGCAACGTACCGTCGTTCGGCACGACCTTCTTCTCGATGGTGCCAAAGCCCAAGAAGCACGACTGATTCGGACTCACAATGCCCGCGAGCGAACGCACATCGTACATGCCCACGTTGCTAACCGTGAACGTGCCGGCCGCGAGGTCCTCGCTCGAAAGCGTCTGGTCATTCGCCTTGGCGACGATCGCACGGATGCTCTCGCTGATCTCGACAAGGCCCTTGTGGTTGACCGCCGGGATCACGGGCGCGACCGATCCACCGGCGGCGGTCGAGACGACGACGTTGACGTTGGTGTCATGGAACTGGCGGATGAACGTGCCCATCCACGCCGAGTTAACTTCCGGGACCTTCTTCATCGCGAGCGAGGCCGCGCGAATCAAGAAGTCATTGACCGACAGCTTGGCGTCGTCAGCGAGACCAGCGTTGAGCCGCTCACGTGCGGCGAGCAGCTTGTCGACCGTGAGGTCGACCGTGAGGTGGAAGTGTGGCACCTCGAGCTTTTGTTGCGTGAGCTGCTGCGCGTACGCCTGCGCGTCGGCACTGATCGGGTAGTCGACATAGTCGTGCGTGGCCGTGGGCTGCGGGGTCGGTGCCTTGGCGGGCGCAGCGGCGACAGGAGCCGCCTGCTGCGAAGCTGACGACGACGCAGTGCCGCCGGCGATAGCATCCTCGACATCAGCCTTGACGACGCGGCCATGCGGCCCCGAACCGTTGATTGCGGCGAGCAGCACGCCCGACTCGCGCGCAATCTTCTTGGCCAGCGGACTAGCAAAAACGCGGCCCGACGACGACGACGTGGTTGGCGCCGCAACCGCAGCAGGCGCAGCAGCAGCGGCAGGAGCAGGAGCAGCAACCGGAGCAGCAACAGGGGCAGACGGAGTAGCACCGCCGGCCTCGATCGAAAAGCTCGAGAATGCCGCGACGTCGTCGGCGTCCAAGACGCTGACGAAAATCGGCTCACCGACCTTGACGTCGGCCGAGCCTTCGGGCTTGAGGATACGTGCGATAAAGAGATCGTCCTGGGCCTCGAAGTCCACGACGGCCTTGTCCGTCTCGACCTGGCAGATCACATCGCCCGCGGCGACGGAGTCCCCTTCGCCCTTGAGCCACTTGGCGATCGTACCCGTCTCCATGGTCTAAACAACCATGTCGTTAATCATTAGACTTTTAATCATTAGACCACCGGTTCTAGGAGAAAACAAAACGCACCGGTGAGAGCGCAGGCATGCCGACGACTTCGTGGTCCGGGAGCGAGCTGAAGCTGCGCGCCACCAGCATTTGCTGCGGGTCGGCGGCCGCATGGGCGCGCACGTCCCAAATGGCCACGCGCTGCCACACGTTGCGGCGGCGAAGAACCTATCCAAACCACAACATGTGAAGGCGATGGTTAGACGCTGGTCTATATCGTACGGTTGACGCCCGGTCGACGGCGACCAGGTCCGGGTGCAAGGTACCTGGAAGCGCTGCATGCTGAGAGGAAGAGAACGAGGCGGTTTGTGTGGGGACAGGAAGCCTCACCTTCCAAGTTTCTGCTTGGAGCGTGTGTGGTGCGGTGACGCAGGTGGGCCGCACACACAATCGCAATACAGCGGGCCCAAATTGAACCGGGTTGGCCCGTTTCAATACTAATTCTATGGGTCAAACAAGACCCGTTTGGACAACTGGTATACACGTATACACCAAATTATGGAGTATACTGGGATGCTGTGCGACGTGTGAGACACGACAATCATTCCTCACCGTGATCTGAGTTGCTTCTGCGCAAAGCTGACTAAGATGGCACCAGCACGACTGTGGGGCAACGGCGATCCCCATTCATTTTCCAATTCACCAGCGACTGCACACACGGCTCTCTTCCTCGCCAATATCCATACGTCCTCCGAGCGACAATGACGATCTTCGGACGCGGCTGCCTGTGGGCGGTGACACTGTGCGCGGTCGATGTGCTCGTCGGCCTTCGTGGTGCCGACGCCCACGGCTTTTTGACGGCGCCCAAGGTCGAGTTTCCCCAGAACGGCGAAGACATAACGGCGTACTCGGCAACGATTGACAGTGCCACGGCTTTGCCCGTGCCCGCAGGCATGCACTACGACTGGGGACCGTCGGTCGCCGTGGAAGCTTTCGCGGCGGCTATTGGCAACAGCTCGTACAAAACACTGCGCGAGTTTGTGATGAAGCACCAGACCATGCAGGAGTCGAAGGCGATCTCACCCGAGTGTGGCCGCACCAAAGGAGTGGACGGGAGTGGCCCGCAGCCGCTTCCGGAGAAGTACGTCGTTTGGCAGCACGGCGACAATGAAGGCTTCACGCCGTCCCACGAAGGGCCGTGCGAGCTGTGGTGCGACGACGAGCGCGTTTTCTCTGAGAAGAACTGTGCCAAGTCGTACTCGCAAATTCCTGCCAAGCTGCCGTTCGAGCGAGTCAAGTGTGTTGGCAAGAAGCGCCTCCAGATCGTCTGGCTCGCGCTTCATGAGACGCGATGGCAAGTCTACATGAACTGCGCGCACCTCGCGAATGCGCAAGCCGCGACACCGGGAGCGGATACTCCTTCGGCTGTGGACCCGCCCAGAGACGGGTTGGGGACCGTGGAACCGGTTGCGGCCTCCAGTTACATGCCAACTGCATCGTCAACACCAGCAGTGAACACCAAGATGCCGTCTGCATCTGTGCTAGTGTTTCCACAGGTGGTGACTCAACCGCCAGCAGCGGTGGCTGCCTCCACCACCGCATTGACGGCCTTGTCGACGACGCCAATGACGAACAGACCGCCCACCTCTACGCCTGGACCGACAGATGACGAATACTCGAACACGGCGGCTGACCACCCCTCAGCAACGCTTCATCCTGCAAGCGTTTCCATCAACATTCGGACATCGACACCAACGAGCGCAAGCACACTGACGGCGAACGGCGTCAATGAAGAGTCTTCGACTACCCACGCCTCACACTCACAGCCATGTGAGGTCACCATGCACCCGCACCAACGGCCTTATCGACCAGTGTCTTGGCCGCGCCGTGCCACTGAAGAAAGTGAAGATGAAGAAGGCAGCGTCAGCGGTAGTCTCGCTTCAATGAACACAGAAAGCTGGGACCCATACGCTGAGAAGGCCACGGGTCCGATCCCCGAAGAGATCTTCGAGGCGGCGCGCCGAGACTTTGAGGCCGAGGAGAAGAAAAAGCAGGAGCGTCGCAAGGTGCTCAAGCAGGAGTTCGGCTATGCGTAGAGGAAGATAGAGCCCGAGCAAGTCGGAGATAACAACAGTAGAGTACAACTTCGGAGAGAGAAACAACATGGAATTCCTTTACACTTCTACATGTGCGTCGCATGTCATCTTGGAATGGCTAAGCCCCTAGGTGGCTATAGAACTATATCAGTGGTACTATGTTCATCATCATCATCATCATGTCGGAACGACTAGATGGACTGCAGCTGGTATTTCCACACGACGGCAAGGCAGTCACCGCTGCCCGTGGCAAAGTAGGGTGACGATGGAGATGGCGCGACGCTGATGACCGAGTTGCGATAGCCCGTGAGCGTGAGCATGGCACGCGAGCTGCGCGGATCCCAGAAGACAACAGACCGGTCCTTGGAACCCGACATGAGCCATCTGAGCATAAAACACAGCGAGTGACAGAACGGGGGGTTCTCGGCGGCAAAGATCAAGAAGCCAAAACTTACCTTCCATCCGGCGTGTACGCGACCGACAATACCAGGTCTTTGTGGCCCTGGAAGACCATGCGTGGGCGAGACGACGTGCGGCTCTGGCCATTCACGTCCCAGAGGAAGACATTCCTGTCGAAGGAACCTGAAATCAAGTTCTTACTGTCCGGCGAAAACGCAATTGCGTACACCGAGTCACTGTGGCCCTCCAACCGATCCAGAAGCTGCGTCGTTTCCGTGTCCCAAATACGCACGACCTTGTCGAGCGAACCGGCCGCGAGGTACTTTCCATCACGCGAGAGCGCGACCGAGGTCACGCCGTCCGACGGACCGCCGTCGTCGCGGCCGAGAATCTTCTTGCATGCGCCCGTGCGTGCATCCCATAGTCGCACCGTGCGATCCCCCGAGCCAGACACGACCAGATCACCGACACAGTCGAGTGCGTAGACCTCCGAGTCGTGGCCCACCATCACTGGACCTTCTTTCTGCGTCGCGAGATCCCATACACGAACCGTATTCTGAGGCATGCCCGCCACCAATTTGGAGCTGTCGGGAGAAAAGGCGACGGCGCGGACAAAAGCTCCGTCTGGCTTATTCGAGGCATCGTCGTCGTCGTCGTCGTTGCTGGTCGTGTCCCCCATGTCACCGGGACGCGACGCGTTGAACGTCATTTTCCCCGATTGGACATCAAACACTCGCGCCGTCTCGCTGCACCCAGTCGCGAGCATCGTGCCGTCCGGCGAGAAGCGCACGCAGCACACGACGCTCTTGTGCTCCATGGTCTGGTGCACTTCGGGGTCTTTGGTCTCCGCGTTTGCAAACGACGGCGACTTGCCATAGGTCCAGTTCCACTGGAGCGGCTTGCGGCCCTTGGCAGTCGAGCTCTTGGACACGCTCGCGCTTGAGCCTCGTTCCTGAGTGTTCGCCTGCTTCGCACTCTTTGCTTCCGTCACCTGCTGGGACGGACTCGACGCCGTGCTTGACGGGCTAGAGGCGGCACGACCAGCTCCCTTGCTGTCCTCGCTGCTCGTCTTGGCCTTCTTCTTGCTTGGACCCGCCGGCGACGAGCTGGGCGGTTCGCTCTTGGTGGTCGTCTCGGGGTAGCGGGACATTCTGAGCGACGGGAGTGGATCGGCGCGACGGTTCGGCGGCGTAGTTGACAGGCCATCGTGTGGGCTATGAGGAGACGACGCCGATGAGTGCGGTCGCAAAGGAGGCGCCACGGCGGCCACCGACGGGAGCGGCTCGCTGGGACCTGGGCCCAGCGAGCGATGGCGCAGGCTGGCGACAGCCCCGGATTCGCCTTGCCGTCCTTGTTCGAGCTGACTGGGCGGAGACGACGTCGATGACGGACGCGGCGGCACAGCGACCACGGGAACGTGGACTGGACCGTTACTGTTGGCGTTGTTGGACAGCGAGCGATGGCGCTTGGCGCCAGCAGCGGCGTCGGGCTGCCGTCCTTCGAGTTGGCGCCGCATGCGCATGAGGTCTTCCTCGTACTGCTGGCGGATGCGGCGGTGGTTGGTCTCGAGTGTGGTGAGTGTCTGCTGGAGCTGGTTCATCTCGACGAGCTGCGCCTGCAGCTTGCGTTCCGCAGTGGCCTGCGCCATCGTGGCAATGGAGAGCTGCTGCGCGACGGTCTCGTACTCGGCCTTGACTTGGTCGAGCAGGTCGATCATGCGGCCGCTGACGGCGGCGGGTGCGGGCTTGCCGGCCGGCGGTGCCACGCTTCCGGAAGGGTACCGTGACGAGTACATGGCGGGACAGAGAGAGAGGGAGAGGGGGGCGGTCGCCGCGTCGGTCTCCGTTCGTTCTGAGTGAGGGTCCCTTGAGCGCGCGCTGGAAAAAGCTGAAATGGCGGCGGGAGGAGAAGGCCGTCGCTCGTCGGGATTTCCTCTCTCACCACCGGCTGTGAATACTGTTCGTAGTCCCCCCTTCCCCTCAGTCTCCCCTAAGTTGATGTCGCCCCTCTCGAGGTGTATCAGCCTCCTATACTCATTTCCAGTATAACACGTCGGGACAAAGTCAGGGGGGGCACTGAGAGGCTGACGAGGGGACGGGAGGGGAGACATCAGGGAAAAAAGCCAGTCTGTAGATCACAGAGAGACCTCCATTTAGAGGCCCTAGTACATACCCCCTTCTAAACCGATACGGTTTCGGAGACTCGACTCCAAACGAATTTCGAGGCTTGTCGGCGAGCAGCGGCGGCAAGAGAGACTCCCTCTGCGCTCTTGCATGCTCTTGTATGCAGTTGCTATCTGTTCGTGCTGTCAGCTTCAGACTGGTACTGAATAGATTGATAATAGCCTAAAGGAAGGGAGCAAGGACGACGAACCCCTACAGTATCAACTCACTCTCATCACAGGCCGTCGATGGTAGGTCTTGAAAACGTGGGAACTCTCCTCACGGACTGGGGGAACTGTTCATATCTTCCTTGGCTCGGCCTCCCGGAGACTGGTCGCTCTCCAACCTCAACTGCAACCATATGGAGCGTCGGTCATCGCGAAAGTGAATATACACTGTTCTCGATTGCGTTCAGTCTACAGCACCGATACCTGGAGATGAGTTGCACTATCGCCCAATCGACTAGGATGTGCGCTGGCTGGCTGCATTCTCCAAGTCTCCTCGGAACCGTGGAAGGTTTTGTTCGCCTGATCCCTAACGATACAGTTATCCTCCAACTAACGATACAATATGAAGTATAGAAAATATCCGGTAGATTTAATTTTACATGCAAAACTAATTGTTAAATACTCATATTAAATATCAATTATTAGAGGATACGTAATTTGAACATTGTTGTTTTTTGGGGATAACTGTACCGCCAAGCTGGTACACACTACGAAGCTCGCACGTCACAGGCCTGATATATCACCGAGGAGGATGGCCCGGCCATTTTGCGCCACAGCGACTAGAGCTTGTCATGGAGTCAAGCCTTGAAATACGGGAAAGACTCTATTCCCGTGCCATCTGAGCGCAAAACACAGTGCGTGACAAGCCGGGGTTATGTCCGTCTCCACAACAAGCTGAGCGACTCACTGGCCAACCCAGCCCTGGATTCCCGCACCAGCTCCAGGTGCTTCATCCGTTGGCACACTCAGGATATGCCACTCTCCATGCCCATTCGAGCAACGATCTCCGACCGTGGATGTTGATCGCCGCGCCGGTTTCTCTGTTCTGCCGTAAGGCTTCCCCCTCCCCTCTCTCTGAAGCTACTGGCTACATATAATGCGTGTACTACGAAGCACGGGACTACAGCTTCTTCATCTGCTATAGGCGAACGAAAGAAACCCTCACCAAATGTACAGACCGAGATCACGCAGGGCCATGGCCGCTTTCGTTACGAGAGCACCGAGACGAACGGCATGTGGGTGCGCTTCTGACCAAGTTTGAGCCAGTGGACCGTGGCGACATTGCCACGGACACGTACACCAACGACGTGCCGTTCACGGGGATCAACTGCATGTCCACGGCCAAAGTGCACTGCTAGGGCTTACGTGAGGCTAGCACCGTGTTGTCTTGTGCCATGTGTATAAGACCACGAATACCCGTAGTTGGCCACCTCAAAATCCGGTTTAATGTTTGTTTGTACAGTAATACACGGCGGCACTAAGTCTGTCTTCCATCGTCCGACTGTAACTGCTTGCTGTCAATCCCTCTGTTAGTCAAAGGAGCAGAAGATTAGGCCGTGTGATTCCATAGAGCAAGTTGATCATCGTACTGTATGACATAAGGTATGTGTCGCTGTGACTTGTGCCGAGACGTTCAACCTGATGGAAGAGACAGGATATTCTTGTTATATGTCTCTTCCTTGCTGGATGCGTCCCAGACTCAACGAGGTTCCTTGCACTCGGTGGGGTATTCTAGTGTATTCAATGGTATTTTCTTGGGTTTTGTTTAGATGAGATATATCTCAACAATTTATTGTATTGTACTAAATTAGTCCATCACCAAAAAGCATACAGGATAGGATACTACGATTGTTTAGTCCCCGACACTGGCTAGTGCTGCTGCTGATGCAACTGAAGTCTATTGGGCGCATAGCTTCAGAGGGGATATCAAGAATCCTACGACACAAACGAAAATTTAACATGGCGGCCCAAAGTGGCCGTTAACCATGGACGGAGGTCGTTGCTGAGATGGACCGGAACGTTCGGCGTGTCCGTCGTGCCATAGGATGGAAGACTTGAGTACTAGAGCCTTGGTCCATGGCTAGGTTGGCGAGCAAATCAGCCATTTTATTGTAGGCGCGTACGTGGTAGGACCAGCTGTGCATTGCATCAGTGTCTGCCAGCCTGCGCTAGAGGCGGAGGAGGCGGAGGTTCTTTGGAGACTCGTAGTCTCGAAGTTGACAGATGACGAGGTTGCTGTCTCCAACGAACTCGAGCGCTGTCCAGTGGTGGACACGCGCTACACGGTGACCGGCGATGAGACCTTGGTACTGGGCTTGGTGTTGTTATTGGCCGCCCTGTGGGCGTGGCTCATGGCCGCATTCTAAATGACAGGGATGTGCATATTCGGAAAGTCAACGTGCAGGACGCATGTACACTGGCTAGTGAGAGCGAAGCCGACTCGTGAGATTCTCTTAGGTATCGTATACTGCAGGACATTGCCAAGCATTTGAAGGGCGTGTTATATTGGTCACGTATACTATTACCACACAACTAGTTATCCATTGCGGTGAGGAAAGAATCCCCTCGTTCCCGATGTTATAACATCTCAGACCGTGGGTCTGGCTTGGCTGACGTAGTTTAGTCGCGGCTGCGGCGCACGCGCTTCTTGCACGACTTCTTTTCCGGCAGCGTCGCGTCCGACCCGACCGACCCGGACGATGGAGAAGCAAAAGAAGGGGCAGGCGTCGCAGCAGGAGTGACAGCAGTAGCAGGCTTCATAGCAGGAGGAGTAGGCTTCGCAGCAGGAGGAGGAGACGTCGCCGCGCCTCCTGTGGTCCCACTCCCCGACGTCACAATGTCCGCACATGAGACGTACGTCTGTGAGGCCACCGCCGAGTACCAGTAGAACTGGAGCGCGCAGTTGCCCGCCGTGCCGCAGCCCGAGAGGTTCGTCGGCAGCGTGACCGTGGTCGAGCCTTGGCCACCGCCGGTGGCAAAGTTGTCGATCCGCTTGAGCGCCGCACCGTCCTGCTTGTACATGATCTTGCCACTGGCATCTTTCGACGCCTTGACGATGTACAGCTCCATGTAGCCTGGATGCGGCGCCTGAATCATCCACGTGACGGGCAGTTGCTGGCCAGGCGTGACAGTGGTCGTCGGTCCGCCGGGTTGGTACTCGATGCCGCGGCAGCCATTCATGATGTCGAACGTTGGAGCCGCCGGCTGGTCGGTCTGGCCACGCCCCCGCAAGAGTTCGAGCGGTGCCAACTCGAGCTCGTCGTTGCCAGCCCCACGAAGACCAAAGAGCGCGTCGGCGCGGTACTTGGCGTTGATGGGGCGAATCGTCGGCGACGTCAAGTGGCCGTGGGCGTTGACGCCAGGCGGGCAGCACAAGGTGGAGGTGGCCGCCAGAGCAAGCAGGGCCGTCGAGAAAGTTTTCATGGTGGGGTGGGGTGAGGAGATGCCGGGAAATCGCAGAGTGAACAAGTCGAAGAATGACCCGAAGGCAACATATACTAATGGACACGAATAGCACTACGGTGAGGTGCGAAAGGGGAAAGCGACGCGAGGGTGGATCATGAGCCAGGGCTGCAATTGGGGCTGACCTGTGGCTCCATGTGGCTTTCGTAGATGAGATGGATTGCATATAGGCGACATGCAATCGCGAGAAGCTACTACTTTGAAACCAGCTGGTAACGAAGCGAGATGAACGCGATGGTTGGAATTGCTTGCTTTTGGTATGTGGAGATTGGTGTGGCATACAGATACAACGTGGCGTGGTTCGTCAACGCCAGCTGGCGATCCTGAAACATCATCGTGACTCCCCCTCAAATCTTGGCTGCCAACCCGGGGCCCGGGCCGGTGGCAGAAGAATGGTATGTTCACACAGAAGCATCCGCCGCACGCAGTGACATGGCATGTTCACAGCGACGATCCAGGATCCAAATCATCCCATTACAGAACCTAAGCGAGGCTCAAGGACAAGGTGGATCGCCACGTTCTTTGATGGCAGGAAGATTTGCGTCTACAGCGACGCAAATCAACACCTGGCTCGCCAGGTGTTGTTTTTCCCAGTCCCCCGGATGATCTCCCCCGACCGATGTCTTGCGCACGGTCACCAACAGCAGCTCGATTGATTTTATTGACTTGGGCGGCGCGATGCGACAACACTCGTGATGCTCCGTCCATGGCTGATTCGACACCCTGTATACACCATTCCTCTATTAGCACCATACTATAGTTAAGGGAGGTACCATTTTGGAGCGTGACGTAAATGTGGAAGGCGACGATTCTCCCACGGAGTTGCGGGGCTCCATCGGGAGGCTACAGTACTAGCGAGAAGGTGCGTGTGGAGCGGAGGTATGGTTCCTGCTTATCTGCCTGACCACTGCCACTGGCATGCCAACGAAGTCCACTGGTCGCTGCTCGGAACTCGGTCTTAGGAGCTTCGTTTCTTTGTTGGTGGTCACAGAGGATGCCAGATTCATGGCACCATACTCCAAACCAGCGAAAAGCGTGTGCCCTTGGGGCTGTGAGCGACAACAGAACCCCGTGCATGTGTCTGGACCGACCGCCTTGTGTGTGGGGCGTCAACTCACCCTGCACGCCTCCGTCACAAGACTTCATGACTGTGTGTGTGGTGTATTAGTTACTTAGAACCCGATAACCCTTCGGCAGAAGCGTGACCACCTGCCGGGAAGACATATAAACTATACATTGCCTGGACTACCACATGTGCATGTGCATAGCTGACCAGACTGACGCCAGGAA
>JAADVZ010000484.1:0-23065 GCA_023335925.1 Pythium phragmitis
CCCCCCCCCCCCCCCCCGACCACACGGATGCAGGTGGTACTGTACCGAGAAGAGCACGTAGCCAATGCCATGGGCGACGAGAAAGACGATCGGGTAGGCCTGGAAGTCGTCGGCATTGGGGCCCGAGATCCAGAACGCGCCGAGTGCCGCGAGCACGACGAGCGGGATGAGCTGCGCCATGGCGAGCGCCTGGCCGCGGTGCTTGTTGCCGGCCTCGTCGGCGGGCATGGCCGACAGCGGCGTGCGCAGCACGTTGACAATGTTGCCCCAGATGAGGATAATGTTGCTCGCAATGAGCGCGCCGACCAAGAGGACCGTGGGCGTGATGGACGGCAGCAGCTCGAGCGCCCAGAACTCGGGGCCGAGCACGAACGTGATGAGGTGCACGCCCACGAGCGTGAGCTGACCCTCAGTCACGCCGTAGTAGCCATTGCCGCACGACATGACGCCCGTGTGGTACTCGTCCCACTGGGCCATGTAAAACGAAATGGACACGGACGTGAGCGCGATGTAGGCCGGCCACGTGGCGCCAATGCGGCACGAGACGGCGGCGCCGAGCACGTTGAAGAGCGAGCAGAGCGCGTCGCAGCCGTGGTCAAAGAGCTGCCCGAGCGGCGACGACGAGCCCGTGCGGCGCGCCTGCTTGCCGTCGAGCGCATCCATGGTCTGGTAGAAGAAGAGACCAAGCGCGGCCTGCAGGTAGACCCAACGCGGCGCAGCCTCGGTGAGATGCGGCGAGTACAAGACTTGGATGAGTGTGGACGCGACCATGACGCACGTGCCGACCATGGTCACGAGGTTGGGCGCCATCCACTCGGGCAGCCAGAAGACGGCGGCGTTCCAAAAGTGGTTGAGCTGGTTGTCGATGAACGTGTACGAGCCGCTGGCAATCCAGAGAACATGCAGAATCCAGAGAACATGCAAAATCCAGAGAACACGTTAGACGCAGGCCTCAGTGGCGAGCAGCTACGCGTCTAACCACACGTACGGCTTGTACTTGTACGCGGCGATGCCCTCCAGCGCGGCCTTGGACAACATGGCTACTGATGCTACTGGTGCTGCTGCTGTCTTCTTCCTTGTCAAGAGTCCGTCTTCTTCTGCGCAATCGTGTCGCTCCGGCCGATGACACTCCCGCGCGAGAAGGTGATTGGTTCACGTCCGGACGAAATCGGTGTTAAGAGAACCTTTTTGAAAGAAAACGGATTTAATAGGAATCGACCGGTTCTTCAATTTCTCCTTCTTCTCAGTCACTTCTGGGACTTTGATGACTCGTTCCAACGTCGTCAACCGGCGTGTACTGATTTAGCATCAACTTGATCAAGAGAGTCAGACTCAGATGGCACAAAATGCAACAAGGGCAAGTTGCGGCTGGACAACCCTCTGTGGTCGTTCGTAAAAGCTGTCTCCAAGATGGTTGTCATACGTAATATGTATCTCATAGACTGAAAATCAAACATTTACGTACTGTACGTAGATAGAGAGTGCCTTTTTGGTCTTCTCTAGGTGTACCGTCGCATATCATTGACGTAACGGATGCTCACAAACACCTTGGCGTCCGGGAGCTCCGCGTCTTGGAGCCGCAGTCCAACTGGGTGGATCTCCAGCGACTGGTCCGACACGATCGACTTGAAGCTCAGCAGGCTGGCATCGTTTTCATAGTCGTCGTTCTCATCCACTTCGACTTCGACTTCATCCGACATGAAATTGACCAGCGACGGACGGCCCATGCGCTGGCGCCACGACTCGTCCCGCACTTCAACGGCCGTCGAGCTCGCCGTCGCGAGCTCGTTGAGGATACTGCCGTTCATGCGCTTGCGTCGCCGCAGCCGCAGCTTGGCCTGCGTGTCGGCGAGGATCTTGGCCGGCACGCCTTCATAGTCACGGTAGATATCCTCCATTGAAAGCCGCACGCGGCCCAGCAACTTCTTGGGCACGGGCTTGCGCTTGTGGAGCAGTTGCACTTCGATGAACGTGTCGAGCGATGCCACGGGGATGAGCCACGACTGATCAAATTTGGGGGACCCCGTGTGGTGGAGCGTGGAGCTCTTGAACTTGGCAATATCGTGGGCCGGACCGCCGGGTGCCTGCTGGTACACACGCACGACGGCCTGCGGGTTGGACTTCTCGGGGAGTCCTTCGGCGTACAGCACGTGGAGCTCCACTTCCGTGATCACGTTCGAATCGGAAAGCGACTTGAGATAGCTGCCGCCGAGATCACGTGCGGGGCGCCGCGTGCCGTCAAACGTCTTCTCGTCTAGCAAATGGGTCGTATTGCTGACCGACATTGAGAGTTTCTCGACGACGCCCAGCGTGCCGACAAACGGCGACGCCACGAGCTGCATCGTGCCACGCCCTACGCCCTTGGCAAATCCCTTGAGGCCGTCCTTCTTGGCACCGCGCACGGGCTCCTTGACAAATCCCTTCACGCCGTAGGCGATACTCTTGCCAAACACAACGCCGCCCTGGAGCACACCCTCAGGCACGTGACGCGGTTGCTCCGATTCTTCCTGGCTTTCGAACTTCGTCGCCTTCTTGACGACATCGCCCAGGCCGTTCGAGACCTTGCCAATCGACCGCATGGGCGCGCCAACGACCGTCTGGACGATCGTCACTGCACTCTGGCCCTTGCGCATCGACTTGCCACTCACGTCGCGCTTGAACTGGCGTGCGGCCAGTGCAAAGCCGTCCACAATGTCGGTCGCGAGTCCGACGGGATCGCCCAGCATCTCCACAGACCCAACAATCTTGTACCACTGGCCCAGTACGGCATAGACAATGTCGAACACGACCGTCGTGATGAGATCGTACTCATAGAAGAAGCGATTCGTGTAGATGATCTCGTCAAACGAAAACTCGGGCGTGACGTGGGCGATGCCGCCCACAATACTACCGATGGTTGTGCCCAAAATGGAGGAAATACCTTCGCCACGGTCCTCTGCGGTCGAATCAAAGACCAAGTGGAACTCGTACGGAGTCATGCGCCACTTCTTGAAGTACAGCAGCATACCGCCCAGTGTCGCGTGGTCGGGCACGTTGACCTGGATCGTCAAGAGCTGATCCTTGTAGTCGACGCCTTGCTGGATCTGTGTCTCTTCATCACTCGACGGGATAAACTCCATGAGCAAGTTGACGAGCCCAAGCACGTACTCCAAGTTGAGCTTCATCGCCATAGAGTTGACTTCCAGTTCAAAGTCGTTCACGATTGTAATGCCCGTTTGCTTGGGCAGCGTGTCCAATGCCATGGTGAAAAACGGCCGCTCACCGTCCTGCGGCAGCCACCCTTCGCGCTTGTCGCTGTTGAATCCACTGTCGAGTGGCGCGAATACCACGGGGTACAGCGCATGCGGCGTCATGTCGTCAATCTGCATGTGATGCAGACTGAAGACGATACGCCGCGAGTGCAAAGGCGACGTCAGCTTCATATTCTCGAGCGTCAAGTTCATGACTTCCTGGGGGTGACGGTCCACGATCGTCAAACCAAACCCATGAATTCCCACGTCAATCACCGTGTGGCTCAGCCAGTCGTTGAGCTCTGCATTGAGCCGGTTGGCAGCGTACGTCGGCGTATCACCGACTGCAAACACGCGCGTCGAGCCGTCAATGTACACTTCCGAGTACAGGCCGTCTGACATGAGCATGGCGCGTGGGCCGATGTGACGCACGTCAATCAGCGTGGGAATTTTCCATTGCAGCGGTGTGACCCGGAGCTTGCGGTCTTCCATTAGCGGATCCGACCACACAAACGAGTGGGACTCGAGGGGCTTGATCACAACTTCTTCGGCGTTCTTAACACCGTTCTGGACATACCTGAACGCATGGCGCGTCGAGCGATTCTCAATACGGTATCGCGGCGTCTTGGACACGTCCTCAATCGCGGCAATGATGCTTTCCTCGACATTCTGGAACGCAATATTGCACGCTGGCCCATCGCCGAGACTGCCCCGGGTCCACAAATTGAAGTCATCGCCGGCCTTAATCGGTACGACTGGTGTCCACTCGCCAATCTCCTTAAGCGCTTCGTCGCAAAACATATCGCGCAGCCGCAGCCCCGTGTGGTGCTTTTCATTGCCCGCAAAACGGTACGCAACCAGCGCCTCGCCTTGATTAAGCGGTACGTTGGCCGACGTGGCATCCCCTCTCAACGCACTGCCACGCAGCTTCTTGTCGAGCATCATTGGCGTGACCTGCAGCGGTCGTGGAACGCGGTTGACAACAATGACACGAGGCGAGATACGGAAGATCTTGGAGCGGAAGAACTGGCCAGGCGCCGCGAGGACCTCGTACGCAACGACAAAGGAATGGTCGCTCGCGCCAAACTCGCCTTTGTAGCCAACGCTCGACATATCCAGTGGCGTCGACCAGTCGACACGTTCGAAATTCGGGAGGTATTTCTTCGTCTCTCGTGCCAACAAAAAGTCACTCTCGTACGCGCGGGGCGTTTCTTGAAAGGGACGAATGCTCAGCATGGCCTTGGTCTCAGGTGCGTTCGCCAAGAGCGGAATGTTCTTGTCGCCGTTGAAGTACGTGCGGTGCGAATCGATCGCACACATGACACCGCCCTTGGACAAGCGAAACTTGAAATCCAATCCGCTGCGGTTCTGGATCCAGTACGGCACGAAGAAATTCAGGCTGCGAGCTGACTTCTCCTGCCATTGCTGCTGCACGACCGCAAGCGGACCGCCATTGTCGCCTCCTTCGCCACCAAAGCGGATCTCGAACGTCTCGGAATTGAAGTCTTCACGCTTGGCCTGGAGGTTCACCATGAACGCCGGACTCCACGAGTCGCCACGGTTCGACTCGCTCGCACAAAGGCGCACCTTCATGAGCGCCGGCTGGTCGAGGTCGAGCCCAAACACTTGCACACTCTTGCCGCTCTCGACATAAATGCGTCGCCCGTTCACTTCATTGACGTATTGGAAATAATCAATGTTGCCCAGCGTCGAGACGGTCTTGGATGACTTCTCCGATCGACCGAGTTTGAACCCCCCAGTGCTACTCAGCATATCAGCCGGGCAATCGCGCGTCTGCACGATTGCATACTCGATTCCACACGGTAACACATTCAGGATTTGGAGCTGCGGCAAGATGACAATCGACCACGTGCCAAGCAAGGAATCGTTCACGGAGATCTTCTCAACGACTTGCGTGGGCTGGTTGTCAATCACATTGGTCGATGGGTACACCACTTCCTTGCCCGGGGGAACGTACACATCGAGATCCGGAAGCGGCACACCTTTGCCCATTTTCTCGTTGATCATTCGTGAGGAGGAGAGCGAGAGCCGTGCCGATTCGCCACGCAACGCGCCCTTGGCGTGGCGCTTTTCAAATGACGAGAGGGTCTTGTAAATGCGCTGCTCCTTGACCGATAGAGGCAAATAGTTGCTCCACTCAATCTCTCCAATCTGACGGATCGCAAAATGGCCCACACCAACGAGATCGAGCGGGATTGGAATCGAGCCTTGCGGGGGTATGACATAGAAGCGCTCCTTCTCGACAGTGCTGCTGGGTTGCGCGGGGTTATGGATCGATACTTCGTGGCGCGCGTCGACCAGCAGACACTCTGTCGCTTTGGCCGTGTCGTTACGAATGAATTCGGCGCCAGTCACTTTGACTTGGAGCCCATACACACCATCGACACTAACGTGGACCGAGACCAGTACGGGGAGGTACAGCTTGACACACTGGCTGTAGTACGAGTCGATCCATTCATAGTGCGGATCCATCTCGCGCACACGACGGAGGCATGCGTATGCGCGTTGCAACTCTTGGTACGTGGGGACATCATCAGCATTCAGCAGCGCCACCGCTTCTTGGTACAAATACGCGATCGATTTCTCGGCCTCAACGTCTTCAAAGTATGGCGTCAGCTCGTACACTTGCGTGTGGCCGATCGATGAGATGGGGATATCATGGAGCGGCTCAAAGCCTTCAATTTCGAGCGTGACGAATCGATCCACGGTCTCGCGCATCTTGGCAATGGCAATCTTGAACTCCTCCAGCGACACCTGACCTGACCCGTCTGTGTCAGCAAGCGCGATAAAATCTTCGACGATCTTGTCGAGCTCGCCGTCGCTGGAAAAGATACTATCGCTGCGCGTAAACACCGACGACGCGCCGCTGCTCTCGCGGCTGTAACTGCCATGGCGACCGCGCTTGCGGTTCTTCAGCTCTTCTTCAAACACTTCAAGCAACACCGTTCGCACTTCGTTCACGTCGAGTTCGCCACTCCTGTCCTTGTCAGCATTGCGGAACGCCTGGCGCAGCTGCTTCTCCTTGAGGGACTGCTGCTCGTTTTCTTGGAGTTCTTCGTCTTGAGCCAGCAACATACACGCGTGGGATTCACAGGGAGGCACCGAACTCACGGCCGTCACGGTCTCGCTTCGTGCGCGGCTCTTCGTTCGTTTCTTTGCCACGACATAGTACGTAAAGTTGGCACCAGTCTCATTGAGCATCCAAAAGAGCCCGCCTTCTTCCTTGATGTGCGGCCGCGCGCGCGTGGCCTGGGCTTCAACCTTGGTAAACGTCGCCAGTGTTGTGTTCACTACTTCCATGAACGCAAACGTCACGTTGAGCTGAAAGTATCGGTCCGACGTAAACACGATATCGAGATGATTCTCTGGATCTTTGCGCACGTCGAGCGTGCCTGGGAAATACTCCATGAACGGCTCAGCCTGGCGTGCACTCGGATTGTAGTAATTGCCGTACACGGCAAAGCTCAGCTTCGCGACTCCATAGTCATTACTGTGGGCGCGCTTGCGCACAGCCAACTCGGCATCACTGCTCGGGAGTTCGCCTTCCCAGACCGCGAAATTCGCATAAAACGCGACTTCTTCTGCCGAGATCTCGATCGACGGCACACGGGTTGCCAAGTTTTCGTCAATGAGACGGATGTAAAAGCCGCCAAACGACGTCGACACGACTGTCTGGATAAACATGTGCAGGTGCTGGGCTTGTTGGTGCTGCATGACAGCATTCGAAGCTGGCCCTTGCTCGCTGTCGAAGCTCGAAAGCAATTGGTCAATGACGTTGCCACGGCTCCCCATGTCCATACCCTTGGTCAACAGCCATCGCGACTTTTCCGCAGGTTTCACAAGCGACGGGTTCACCAAGCGATTCCAGGCTTCTTGAGCGTACTCGTAGTTCTTGAATGCACGCACCATTTTCTTTTGGACAATCTTCGCCGGAATACCGCAGAGCGACGACCGCGTCACACCGACTTGCGATTCGTACCGCTCCCAAAACTGCAAGAGCGCGGCCATGTCAGCCATACTCGCGTTGTGACCCTTCATCATGGGTACACTACTGCGCGGCCGTGCCGGATCATTGTACTCGTGGCCCGTGAGCGACACGACGCCACGATGGAGGCGATGGTAAATTAGCTTCTTGCGGCCAAGCACACTCTCAAATTCTTCCAGAGAGACATCGCCACTACCATCCCGGTCCACAATGAGCAAAAACTCGCGCACGGTCGCGTCAAACTCTTCCTTTGTGAGGTTCTGGCAGTTCGCGACGCTCTCGATCAGCGACGCAATCTCGTCCGCGTCCAGCGTGCCGCCGCCATCGACATCTCGCGTTTGAAACTCCGTCTTCAACCGCTCCATGAAGCGCTGTTCGTCGAGCTGCTTCTTGGCGTTTGCAATACGTTGTTCTCGCTCTTGGCGGCCTCGAAGCACTTCGGCATCTTCTTTCATCGACTCATTGAGCGAGGCAACAATGCTCAGCAGCACACCCAAATCCGTGGCCGACATGTTCATGGCAAAATCCGACATACGTAGCACGACCTTGCGGCGTGCCTCGGCTTTCTGGCGCTTTCCTGGTTCTGACTCATGGGCCTCTTCGGTTGCTCGCCGCAATTCTTCGTGATCGACTTCAGCGATTTGTTTGGACGCCAGTGCCGTACGTGCGACTCCCCACAGCTTGGCGCCCGACTTCTTCTTCTGCATCGTGCCTTGCTCCGACGTGCTCGGTGGCTTCGGGGGCTTTCCGTCGCCGACCACCATCTTGTAGCCCAAGAGCATATCGACCCCTTCGCCTTCAATCTCTAGAATCGTGCGCACTCCGGCGCGGATTTCGAGGTCAATCGCATCGTCCAGAATCACAATGCGACACGGTTGCAGCGCGACATCGACGAGCTCCATTTCGATGGCTTCGTGGCGCGACGAGCTCGCGACTTTCAACGTCATGTCGGTCGTAAACGCCAGCACGTGGGACGTCAGAGTCTTCGAATCTCCCAGCAGACAAATCTCACACCGGCTCATTGCAAACTGACTGCGCATCGACATGCCGCCAAGCAGCAGCGGCGAGTACTCTTGGCGGACTTCGCTGCGGTACACGGACACCATGGCTTCGCGGTCCTCTGGTGACAGCGGTGTGTTCAATGTCGAGTACGCGAGGTACCGCATCTCCGTGGTTTCGTCCTCACTGAGTGCCGGCAAAAAGACCTTGGTCACGTGGAGCAGCGGATCAAAGATCATGAGCAACGTCAAATCTTCGAGGGCCACGTCGATATCCAGGTGGCCACCGCCCGATTGCAGCATGCGCACGACCAGGAGGTGGCGTGCACCGGGGTTCTGGTCCAGGAGTCGACGAAACACGTTGGAGGGTACGTCACGTTCGTCCAGCATGCCGAACCGTTGAATCTTGAGATCCAGATCCAGTGCCGTGTCGTCGACTGGCACATTCTCGAGGGCGTACTGGAGCCCGAGACTGAGATTGCACGCAAAGAGTGACAGCAGCACAATGTCGGTATTCTCCAGCAACTGCACTTGCGCATACGCGACGTTGAGCGCCAGGCCAAACGAGTGGAACATGGGCGGCGCCACAAACTCGGGCACGTACTTGGTCACCGGGCTCGCGATAAACGTCCGCAGGTCCTTGCGGCGCTTCAGAATGCCGCTCGTGTGGGGCAGCACGACGCCGCCCGACGGAATCGTCCAGTCGAGTGCGACCGACCGCAGGTACAGCAACCGACTCGCCAGTGTCTTGGCCTCGAGGACTTCCAGTCGCTGTTTGCGCGCCTGGATCTCTTCCTTCTCGCGGTACGTTGCCACGAGCTTGCGAAAGAAACTCGTCTCGTTGTCGAGTTTGTACTGCGCCTTGTACAGCTCCATGTACTCTTCGACTTCCGCACCGACAATCTCGACACACGACGACTCGTCCAGCACGAGCGCGCGCTGGAACCAGTCGGCATGGAACGACAGTGGCCGCAGCAACTTAAGCAGTTTCGTGAGCTGCATGGGACGCAGCTGCACGCAGATATCGCTGGGGAACGAGATGGCGACTTCCAGCGCACGCTTCTCCGGGATCGCGCCCATGAGCAGACTCTGCATAATGAAGGGCATCGAGACCTGCATCTCCATGGTCAGCGGGCGAATCACGTAGCTCGGCGTGTCCGTGTACGCGACGGGGTTCACAAACAGCGCGAATTCCGAGACGCGAATGAGGCGCTGGCGCGTGGTCGGTGATGCGCCGGGCGTCGTCGCCTGGATCGCGCGGCCAATCTCAAACTTCTCAATCGCAATGCCAATGCCCGAGGCCGAGTAGTCGTCGCGGATCGTCACGCTCAGTCGTGGCATCGCGATCACAAACGAGTCGAGCACCATGTCGACGTACCGCTGCCACGCCGGCGGAGATGACACTGCCGTGGGCGTGACTTTGCCCTTGGCGTCCTGTTGCTGCTTCACGGTAGCGCGTGCAGCCGCCAGATCCTTGATCTTTTGGAT
The DNA here is from genome assembly GCA_023335925.1 of Pythium phragmitis. Classification (NCBI taxonomy): domain Eukaryota; phylum Oomycota; class Peronosporomycetes; order Pythiales; family Pythiaceae; genus Pythium; species Pythium phragmitis. The sequence continues at coordinate 9,723 of JAADVZ010000484.1, forward strand.
GACCGTCGCGGTCCAGGCGTTGACCTTGGCGATGCGCGCGGCCGCAGCGTCCTTGACGGCCTGCTGAAAGCGTTGGAGGTTCTCTTCGCGCATAGCGAGCCACTTCTCCGGTTCATTCACGCTCAGTCCGAGCTGCAGACCGGCAATCTCCACCGTCGACTGCAGCGGCTTGGTCACGTCCGTGTCTTTCGCCAACAGCAGTCGCCACGGCAGCTCGAAGCGCACGAGGCCGATGCGCAGAAACTCGAGGTCCATGGGCATGCCCAGCATGGGCTCAATAGTCGCGAGCAGTGCGCGGCCGAGCGAGAGGCCGTGGAGCGCAAAGACGCCGTCGCGCAACGACCACGAGACCGCAAATTTCTCGCCCACGTAGGCGCTGGCAAAGCGCTGCGCCGCCAGCGAGAGCAGGCGGTCGCCAACGGCCATAAAGACCGCGAGACCCGTGGCGCTGAGCGCCGTGAGCCACAGGAGCGCGGCCACGAAGAAGCCCATGTTCCCTCAGGCTTTAGTGTCGGTTTCCTTGCGGTGTGGTGGGGAAATGAGGGGCGGTGCGTTGGAAGAGAGGATCCTTCTCTGATTTGTTGGCGAGTTACGGCAGAAATCTAGAGAGATTGTTGGCGACGTTGGTGTTGGCGTTGGTGTCGTGGGCACGCGAAGAGGTTGTGACACGACACGACCAGAGCAGATCGCGGAATCGTTCGATTGTTTTTAGTGGAGTTTTTTGTTTTGCTTCACGCACGTGGCCTGATTATGCAAAATGCGCGACAGTTGCTTTTTTGGGATGGGAGAAAGGGCGGAAGCTGGACTCCAGTTCTGGACTGTTCATTGAGGTGGTCCACAACAATATGTCATCTAGTCTGAGCCAATCGGGATGCCCCAATCGGTTTTTCGCCGATACATGATTGGGCGAAAAGCATCGACGGTTTGAGTGTCTTGTGTTGGATCGCAGAGACAACGAACCTCAGAAGCTGCAGATATCTTTCTGGCAGCTCATGCAGCTCATTTCTGGCACATTGCTGCCCGCAGACCGAAGATTGGGGTCTGCAGGAGTACCCATGAAAAAGTTCCAAAAAGAAACACAGATCCACTTGGATTTGGGACGGTGAGTTTTGGTTCCAGTTTATTTGTTTGCTTTCGTGAGCACAGAACCGTTCTCGGGCCCAGGATCGGCATTTGTTGTGGTGACGCAGCGCCAGAGAGCACTCCAGAGCTCGTGATAATACGTTAACACCACTATTCAGCAAATGTACTATGTTTGGCGTTCCCCCAACCTCATGATTCATGATGCCCTGATGTAATGCTCGTCAATCCAGCCAATCAACGGCACGACCTGAGCCAAACTTCAACCTCGTTGGAGTGACCACGTGATGGTCACCATCCAGACGCCTCTGGAGTCTCAGTCCAGCGCCGCAACGTTCGTGTATGTTGCACCAGCCACAGGACGTTGCTGTTGGACAACTAGTTCGCGCAAGATTTCAGCGCGGGTCAGCGCTCGAATTGGGAACCCGGAGCTGTTGCTGTTGGTGTTCACACATGTCGCAGACATGGTCTCATTGTCGTCTTCCTGTTTGTCGTCGTCCTCGAGCTGGTCCACCTGCAGTGTCCACCGAGTGTATCCATTTCCCAGCCGTCAGCCACACCCAGTACAAGTCTCTCTTATCAGAAAAGAGCTCAAACGTACCATAGAGGGCAGCACCGTGGGGCGATGGAGAAACGGCGACTCGCGAGCCTGCTGCTCGAGCTGTGCCCACGAGCGACGCGCTTCACCAGCATCGCGAAAGAACGCGCTGGCATCACGCTGGAACACGATGGGTTCAGTTGACGCCGACTCAGTGCTGGACGTCACTACTGAAGGCGGAAGAGAAACGTCTTGTGGCGACTCCTGTGGCGTGTTACACGACGCAGTGACGAAAGCGTCCTCATGAGACGCTGCGGCCGTCTCACGCGCAGTTGGCGGCGGCAGCAGCGAAGGTGCCGGTGGCTTCGCCGGAGCTGCGTTCACTGCGGAGGGGGCCGGTGGCGGAAAGATAGGAAGCGCCGCCGAAACTTCTGCGATTCCTCGCGCTGGTGGTGGTGGCGGAGGCTCGTCCAAGTCTTGAACTTGCAACGATACGGACTGTGGTTCTCGCCCGCGCGCAATCTCGTTCTCCTTTTGTTCCGCCCAAAACTTGGCCCCGATCTTGGTCACACCGTCACCCAGCACCTCGTACCGGTCGCGTGTCGAGTCCCGATGGGCTGCCTCTATCCGCTCGTCCCAGACGGCTCGTTCCGGCGGTGTGAGCTTGATGTACTCCTGCTTGGTGATCCCGCGGAACCCACGAAGATCGACGTCTTCCTCACGCAGCTCTTCGAGCTCCAGCTGCTGGTTCTCCAACCTGCGGGCCTTTTCCTCCTCAATCTCTTGGAGGCGACGTTCGCGGACCTGGGCTTGCCAGTCGCGGAAGGCCTGCAAGTCGCGCTTCCGGTCGGCATGCTCCTTGTCGACGAACGCGCGCTTCGCGGCGAGCTCGGCGTCGTGTCCACCCGTCGCCCACGCTTCGACACTGGCTCGTTCAATTGGGAAAATCGGTCGATCCAAGAACGCCAAGTGTGGCATGGACGAGATGAAGACCTTGCGAAAGTACTTGGTCTTGGACACGACGTCATTTCCCGTGATCCGCAACGCACGCAGCTTGGGGATTTGCTTCAGCACGACCAGCACGTCCGTATCATTGATATGGTTGTGGCTGATATCTAGATTGGACAGCTCGGCGCAGTTTGCGAGTTCCACGAGGTCCTCACTCGACTCGAGGAGGTTCCGTGAGAGGTTGAGCGACGACAACATGGGCAGACACGCAAGGCCCGTGACGTGTCGGATGCGGTTCTCACTGAGATCCAGTGTGTTAAGTTCTCGGAGGTTCTCAAGGTTCTCGATCTTCTCAATGAGGTTCTTGCTCAGGTACAAACAGCGCAGGCTCACGAGCGACGCGAGATTCTCGAGCCGCGAGAGGCCGTTGGACTCGAGCCACAGCGCCTTGAGGTTGTAGTACGGCTCGAGCCCCTCGATCTTCTGAAAGCCCTGAAAGTGCGCATACAAATTGTCGTTGAGCTCGGGCGTCTCGTACCCTTCGTTGTCGACGCACAGCTCGCGTAGCGTCTCGGCGTCCATGAGCGGGATGCGACCCTTGCGCTCGTCGCGGAATCGCTGCTTCTCACGCTCACGCAATCGCGCGAACGTCGACTCGACGCTCTCGGGTTCTGTCGCTACGGGCATGGCTTGCGTTGGTTGCTGCGTGGGGGTGAGCGGAGTTGCGGGAATGACATGAACTGTTCCATTGATTATGATCATGAAAGGACACGGCTTTTCGCCGATCTTCCTTTGCCTTTGACGAATATAGCCATGCAGTTTTTCGAAAATTACACAACTACCTATATACTCATCTCTGACTCTGAGTACATGTCTGAGTCCATGCATTTCTGTTGGTGCAGCACTGCTTGCACGAACGAATCATGAGCAAGCGTGGCGCCGTCGCCCATGGCGCACTCCAGCGGTGCGTTCACAGGGCCTACTGTGAGAGAGTATAGCGTTCCCATAGAGAGAGAGTCTAACCATGTCGATGTCTAGTCTGCCATACGTGTATACGGCGTCGGAGATCCAGGAGATGCGTTTCTGGCGCGCGAGTCCGCGCGAGAGCAACAAGATTGGTGACCCGGTCAAGCGCGCGCGCAACCACACGTCGAGGCTCATCAACGCGCAGCTCACTAAGCTATCGGCGATCACGCGCCAGGCGTCGCTGCAGTTCCCCGCACTCAAGCTCATGCAGCCTTTCGAACGGGTACGTGATGTTAGTTCCTCAGAATTGTGTCCATCTAACACGCTTCGATAACAGGAAGTCGTGTTGCTCACGCTGGGCAAGGGCACGTACGAAAAAAACGTCCAGCTGCTGCGGAAAGTGTATGCGCAGCTGCATAACGTGGGCAAAGAGTTCGAGGCCGAGGCGCAAACCCAGCGCACCAAGCAGGAGGCAGAGGACTGCGGTCATCTGGCCATTGAGGTGCGCCCAGTAACTGGTCATAATTACTGGAGGCTCGGTCTGATAGTCTCACTTGACTGGATTAGAAATTGCGGGAGGTCGTGGACAAGAACGCCGACTCGCTTCGCCAGATCGCTGCGATGACCAAGACGCTGCGAGGGCTTCCGTCCGTGGATCTAGAGAAACCGATCTTTGCGTTTGTCGGGGCACCGAATGTTGGCAAGTCGTCGCTAGTGCGCGCGCTCTCGACGGCGTCTCCGGAGGTCAGTACGCGATAGCCAAGCCTGTCAATTGTCGCTGGAGTATTCACACGGGTTTATGTCTCGTGCAGGTGGCCAACTATCCATTCACGACTCGAGGCATCACAATGGGCCACATTTTTGTCGACGGCATCTCCTACCAGATCGCCGACACGCCGGGCCTCATCTATCGCCCCGATGACCAGCGGAACGCCATTGAGAAGCTCGCACTTGCGATGATCGAGAAGACGCAGGCGGTACGTACTTGTTCTCCTTTCTTGACTTTCAACTTTCCGTTCCTCACCGCTCCTTGGAAAAGGCCGTGGGCTTTGTGTTTGACCCATCGGGAAACTCGGGGACGCCTCTCGAGGACCAACTGCGTCTCCGTGACGAGCTCCACACGCGTGTAGAGGACACGGGGGACACGCACGCGTGGATCGACATCATTTCCAAGATCGACGTGCCTGTGCCCGAGATCCACGAGCTCCAAACACAGCTCCCCGATGCGCTCCTTGTTTCGTCCGAGACAAACCAGGGGCTCGTGGAACTCGGTGCTGAGATTCGTCAAGTACTCGTGGGGGAGCCGCAAAAGTGAGACCAAACAAAGAGCAAGAGAGTTTGTTTTAACGCACTGGGTGGGATCTCCTCGCTCTCGTCCTCATATTATCAGTTTAGAGATCGAGCAAGTTGAATTCCTCTCGAAACATATTCACGTCCCGCGTGTCGGCCTTCTTGACCAGATCGAACCGTTCCATACACGTGAAGCAAATTCGCAGGTAGCTCCAAATGTGGTCGGCGCGGTTGTTCAGGTTGAGCGCCTGGAGATAGCACTTGGTCGCCTCTTCATAGTTGCCCAGATTGGCGTGGCTGATGCCCAGGTTGAGCCACCCGCGTGCATACCGCGGCTTCAGTTCCAGCGCACTACAGAGGACACGAGATAATCACCGAATGAGCTGAGCTCATACACAAGTCCATACTGAACACACAACGCACCGGTGGTAGGCCGGAATGGCTTCGGCCGAGCGCGACGAGTTGGCGAGCGTCGCGCCAAGCTTATTCCAGAGAGAATACTCGGACGGGCGATCGCCGGCCGCCGCGCGAAATGACCCGACGGCCGCGTCGTAATCCTTCGAGACGTTGTACAACACGCCCAGAACGACCTGCACGTCTGAGTCGGCCGGGTCATGGGTGCGCGCTTGGAGCATGAGCTGCATGACCTCGTCCATGAGCGACCCGTCGCTGTACTCGTCCACTTGAATCTCGAGCCCGTGGAACTTGGGGTTGTGCTGCACCCACGCCTTGAGCGTCTTCAGCGCGCCCTGCGGGTTGAGCTCGTTGACGTTGCTCACACCGAGTGCGAGCAGCGCACTGAGGTTATAGGGATCTTCTTCGACGGCGCGCTCGAGACACACGATCGCGCTCTTGTCTTCGTCGTTCTCAGCGTGGCACTCGCCCAGCAAACGCCACGCCTCGCTGTTCTCCGGGTGCTGCTGAACTTCGGCTTCAAACGCCAAGATCGCATCGTCCAGATGACCCGACTCAAAGAACGCGACGCCGCGCTGGAAATTCTCCGTCTGCTCCTTGAACGGATTGTCGGCCTTGTAAACGTACTCACTCGATTGCGCCGCTGCATCGTCCCACACATCTTCAAACGGGTCTGAGATCTTGGCTTCCTGCATGGCCTTTTCCCACATGGCTTCGAGACTGTCCGCGTCGCCCCACGCCGCGTCCATTGCTTTATCCGTCTCTGTACGCGAATCCGTCCACGCGTTGTCCATGGCTTTCTCTTCGGCGTGGCGCGCATCGTCCCAGGCGCCGTCCAGGCCCCTCGCCGCCTGCTGCGTGGCGGCGTCCAGGAACGCCTGCTCCATCGTGGCGGACGGACCGCTCGCGGCCCAGGACGCCTCGTACTGGTCCCGATTCGTACGCACCTCGCCCTCGCTCGCGTCGCCCCACGCACCCTCCAATGCTCCTTCTGCGCGCACGCCTTGGGCACCTGTGACATCGTTCTTCTCTTCGTCCAACTCGACTTCGCCGGCACTCACTTGGTGCATAAACTTGAGAAACTCGCTGTTTTGCCATTTCGGGTCAGGGTTCTGACTCATGGTCCGCGCCATTTCGCCAGAGACTTGCATGGTCTCGAGCTTGCGCGAATCCGGAAGTGCCGCCGTCACATTTTCCTGCTGCTGCTGAGCGACCATGTGCTGAGCATGGTAGTGGATCGGAGCCTTGGTTTCCTCCCACGCGAGTTCGGCATGGGACTTGCCGGCTTGCCCCCAGGCGTCGTCCAGATGCATGCCCTGGAAGTCGCCCACCCACGCGTCCTGCATCTGTCGCTGGTGCATCTGCATCTGGTGCTGCTGATGGCGGTGGTCCTGGGCCATGCGCATGTGCTGGGCTTCTTCAAACGCCGCCTCCATTGCGTGGGCGTGCGCGTGGGCCTGCGGCTGGAACGCCATGTTCTGCGGCGCAGCCGCCGCGCCGTTGTGCTGCTGGAAAGCTGCCTCCATCCGTGCGCGATGCATGGCCTCCTGCTCGAATCCCTGGAGCATCTGCGCGTCGGCGCCGCGCGCAAACTGTTGGCGCTGCATGTGCATGGCCATGGCTGGCGGCGGCGGCGGACCGCCAGCGGGCCCTACGCCTCGCCCACGCGCCTGCGACTGGAGCACGCTGTCCAGCGCCTGGGAGAGCGGGTTCTGCGCCGCGACTGTGCCGTCCACCGCGCAGCCATTGCCCTGCACGATCTTGCCTAGGATGTCCATACTATTCTTCGTGGGCCTTGCTTCCTGCTTGGCACAGAGAGAAGGAGAGAGAGAGAGAGAGAGAGAGGGCGGCTCAAACCTGTTTAAACGTATATATGTTGGAATGCGGCTGGGACCACTGTGTGGATGTAGGAACATATATTTAAATAGAGAGGTTTTGACGTTGATTGGCTGCATACGTAAACGGTCGACGGTGCTGTTGAAGTTGGCCCTGGTCCTGGTGCAGTTCATTGCAGGATAAAGCAGCAACCACCTCCCACCTGTTGAGGAACCATTTGTGGCAGACACCTACGCCTATTAGCGACTCGGTTGGTTGCCACTGGTGTGAGCGGTGGCAGGAAGCCGAGACAACGGCAAGGAACGGGAGATAAGACAGCGATCCAAACGCCCTGTGATACCGAGGAGGCGCCAAACAGCGCGAGGACTATCAAGAGTCAAATATGCGGGATGGCTCGCAAATTCATTGAACTGCCTGTACGATTACGAAGCTGATGATCAGCAGTGCAGTCTGAATCAGCAGCTGACGGTTTGTGTCTGCAAATCAGCCGGGCATGTGAGTCAATCGACTTGTTACTGATGGAACTTCCCGATGGGAAGTTTGGCATGGGGATCTGCGGATTTTTTCTCTCGCTGGGATCCGTATGAAACACTGGGTACAGTACTCCCACAGCCATGAGTTAAACTCACGGCTGCGGGGTTGTTTCTGGATCTGGATCCACCCGCCAGAGTGCAACTGGAATTGGATCCGCCCAGATGCAGTTTCGGGCAAGCAACTGGGAGTTGACTCCTCCCATCTGCCAGGTAAGCTTTCCAAGACCACATCTCTGTCGTCTGGTCCAGACGAATCCTTCCAGACTCTAGAAGGATTTCTCTCATCCTTCCGAACAAAGCGGCCAAAAGAGGTCCTGTTGGAATGCTGGATTGAGCATCTCGCTCTCTTCAGTATCGCGCTAGGAGATACCCGTAATAACAGCTGCAAAACTTCAATACCGTAGCACGAGGTGCATGGAAACATCATGCATCATGGACTGTGGAGAAGCAACTGACGACTCCAGGATTTTCCTAGTATCTTGCCTTGTGTCACCGGATCGCAGGTGACAGAGGTATGGTGAACCTGTGGAGCCACGTTCAGAGAAGGCATGCGTGGTGGAAATATCTCATGCACATGGTTGGTCTAAACGACTCACTATCAGTGGAGTGAACTTCCGGAGCCACGATACTGGCAGAGAGCACGATACACGTATTGACCCAGAGAATATCCGCTGGATTCTAGGTCACGTTCACCGTGATGCTTGGCACGAGCACTGGGCAAACAGAGGAGCCATTTAGAGGTTATTTGCTTCAGAACCTAGGTTGACTGCAATCCGCCGCGATTGACACAACAAACGAGGAGTTTCCCTGCATCAGGCTCATGCTGACCTTTGTCATAAGAGCGAGCGTCATTTGACGTATGTCGGATTCCTTCCTGGTCAGGTCAACAACGCATGTTCATCGGCCATGACATGGGCCAGGACTCTAAATTTACAGCAAACATTGCGAAACCGATCTGAAAGTACAGAAATTGTCTCGTCACAGGCTGGCTGACAGCTTCTAGTGCCATATCTCTATACCTTTTTACATTGCATACGTAGAATCGTGGGTTTTAACCCTAGTCCTTGGCCTTCGGCCTGCGGAGCCAAAAACCAAGCTCCGCTCGATTTGGTAGCCGAGGTGTTTTTATAGTCACTATAGTGCGGGGAGGGATGAAACACCCTCTGTGTTTATCGACATTTTCATTGTTTATTTGTATTACTCTCATGACGACATGGTGTCACCACGGCGCGAGCATTGACAGAGAGCACATTGTCACTTGTAAGAGCCTTCCATAAAATTGTATTATTCTGTAGTAGTACTACTGCCCCGCAAAACCGGGCGGATTCCGCCGGTAGCATCGGCCTGTTCAGAATATCAGTATATATGTTGGTCATAAGTTGCGCAAAAATTGGAAAGAGCCGAGTTGTGACTCCATCACCTCGTTTCCGAACGAAAGCGGATTTCGGCAATGGTTGGCGAAAACAGTCCTGCGTTGAAGTAGTAATACAGTAGTACACTATTTACGCGTAGTGTATATACAGTCTGTACGTACGACTTGACTGGGCTACAGTATGTGTATGAGTCGTGGACAAACTGTGCAAAAGGGGATTTCCAAGGCACTGTGTCCAAACTTTTGGACCAAAATCGTGCCTTGACCTGTCCATGCAATCAATTTTGTCTGGTGGATTTCTCTGTTGTCAGTTGGGCACAGAGACAGTCGTCCGCGGCAGAAATCCACTTTCGAAACGGATTCAGCCAATCAAGAGCATCCAGAATGATGGTCCTAATGGTCTCTGTCAAAAAGAAATCCACTAGAGCTGCCCTAACCCACCGTGCACTTTACCAGCTCTTTTGCCCAATGCCACCACCAACAACACGGCGGACAGTGGCGCCGCCTCGGCCGCCTCCGACACTCGCTGTATTTCCCAGGCAGGACAGGACACCAAGCTTCCAAGCATCATCGAAAAGCGGCGGACGAGGACAGAAGGAACAAGTGCATTTGCTCTGTGGCTTCCATCCCCCCTCTCCTCCCCTCCCAATCTCTTGATCTGCCCACTTCGATGCTCTTCGGGTCGATCAGCCTGCACAAACCGTCCTCCGCCGGCACCGTCGCGACCTCCTTCTTCATGGGCCCAAAGTTCTCCCGTGACCACGTGCCCACAGCTAATAAGTACCACGCGCGCGCAACCACCATTAGCAGCACCACTCGCTGCGTCCAGCAAACCTCCACCGCGACTCGTGCCTCGATCGGCCGCGTTTCAGTAGGCCGCGTTTCAACGAGCTACACGCCATCAGTTCACGACGACCACGTGCGACGGACCGGCCGACGGAAGTTGGTCCACCGCGTCAAGTCCAACTCAGATCCCGTCCGCGACAAGCCGTCGCTCGCGCACGTGACCGACAGCAGCAGCAACAACAGCAGCCCTAGCTCGAACGGCCACAGCACCTCGCGCCTGAGCTCGCGTGTCCAGTTGTGCTCGAACCACACCCGTAACGACGACCCGTGCTGTGCCAAGTGCTCGCGTGCAGGTATGGAGTGGGACAAGTACAAGCCCAGCGCCGTAGTCAAGGACTATGCCGCCGTGTCGACCCAGAACAGCAAATTCCGCAAGCACATGGAAGACGAGTGCGTCGTGATCCCGAAATTCAAGGCCTACCACGGCGACCCGGCCAAGAGCTCGTTTTTCGCCGTCTATGACGGCCACGGCGGCTCGTTCTGCGCGCGGTACGCGGCTAAGAACTTCCACACGCGGCTCTCCACCTCCATGGCCGGTCGCATCGGCAGCAAGCTCCGTGAGTCGGACCCGAGCAACGGCCGCCCCAGCGCGCTCACCTCGTCGGGCAGCACGGCCTGCTCCGAGGGCGACGATCTGCTTAGCGTCGAAGACATTGAATCGTGCTACGCCGAGGCCTGCTCGGCGCTCGACCAGGAGCTCGCCGGCTACGACGAGTCGGCCGCGTGCGGCTCGACGGCCGTGACGTGCCTCATTCGCAATTTCAATGGTCGCACGTCGTTTCATGTCGCCAACATTGGCGACTCGCGCGCGATCCTGTTTGCCAACGGCGCGACCTCGCGCCTCACGGTCGACCACAAGGCCACGAACGAAGACGAGGCCAAGCGCATCCGCGCGCGCCACGGCATCATCCTCAACAAGCGCGTGGGTGGCGTCATCTCGGTCACGCGCGCGTTTGGTCAGTCGGACGAAAAGCAGTTCATCACGGCCGATCCGCACACGCAGTCGGGCGAAGTCCAATCGAACGACTCGTTTCTCGTGCTCGCGAGCGACGGCGTGACGGACGTGTTCACGGACGACGAGATCACCGAGTTTGTGGCCGAGCGCCTCGCGCGTGGCGAAAAGTCCATCACGATCTGCAAGAGCCTCTTGGACGAGGCCAAGTCCCAGGGCGCCATGGACAACATGACGGCCGTGCTCATCTGCTTCTCGGACCTCGAATAGAAACAACATTGTGACAACATCTAATAAATTATGAGAACACGCACGCACAGACATATGCACACACACACACACACACTTGAACGCGCTGCTTCGCGTCTGCCATGCCTTTTCATTGTTTTAAGGTACACTGTACACTGTGACTCTTGACGGATATCTTGCCCACGTGTGTTACTACGTAGTAGTATTTGAGATGGGTACAGCCATGAGTAGGCTTCATGCTTGCTCGCTTCCGTTTGGGCGAGTCACGACATTTGGGCGTTCGATATTACTAGTATTTGTCTCAGTGATCGCAGTCGCATGTGTGAGTGGGGAATTGAGTGGTGGCCCGACAAGTTCGCCCTGCTTCTCCCGCCGCAGTGCATAGTGGACGAACGCTGCCGACGTGAGTCGCAACTGGTGTCTGTGTCTGTATTATCCGACGATAGAGACCCAGGCGACTCGCAGATAGTAGTACTACGTAGTAAGCCGACTTGCGGACGAGACAGAGATGCAGAAGTATCCCTCGTCAGATGGAAGCCGTGGATGAACCGTCCCCTTTGGACGGTTCATCCAGGGGACTCCCCTGTCTGCGGTCGACGTGTATGGGTGGTCGTAAAAGTCGAAAGGTAGAGAATACCACTCGAAGAGCCATACACAGGCAACGCCCCTTCACGACGTCAAGGGAAGCTTGCCAAAAGAAGAACTGATGCGTCTATCTAGTTTTCTACTGGCAGTGTTGTTTTCTACGACTCTGGAATTAAATAGCTGCAATATACGGATCCGACGGCGATGCAGGGGGAGAAAGAGAGCGGGGGATAGATGCAGATGCAGACGCAGGGCTTCAGAGTTCACTTGGTGGAGAGTACACTGGCTTGGAGGTCCTGATTCTTCACAACTCAAGGCTTCGCGCCAGTGGGTAGTCGGGCGACGATCGACGGAACGTGAGAACGAGCGGCCGCGGGGCAAACTTCATAATCTGCAGACTAGCCTGGTACCCCATGGCGCTCACGTCCATGTGGTTGATACTCAACAGCAGATCCCCCGCCTTGACCAAGCTCCCAGTCCGCTCCGACTCGCGTGCGACGACGCCCGACGGGTTCACTTCGGACACGGTTGGGTACGGCTTGTTGCGGTCGGGTTGCTTGAGCGCGATGCCCAGTGGTCCGTCTTCCTCGCGCCACACGACGTAACACAGCGACCGCTCGAGCCGCTCGCGTCGGCGGTGGAGCTCTTTCTTGGCCGAGTTCACCCCCCCCAGCGTACTGGTGATGGACATGCGCGCGAGGCTCGAGCGGTACCGGACCTCTTGGGTGCGCGGACGCCGAAACCTCAAGACCGCAGGCCGCACGCCATTCTCGAGAATCTCGACGACGGACTCAAAGGCCATTTCGTCTCCGTGGGTGCTGCAGTCGTTGATGGAGACCAAGTAATCCCCCGCGCGGACTTGCCACATGCCCGGCAGTGAGTCATTGCCGTTGGCTTCTTCGACACAGGGGTAATTGGTCATCTCGCACTCGTAGAAATCCAGACCGAGGTACGAGCCGTGCCAGAGAAACACGTCGTACTGCACGTGGTCTTCTTCGTCCATGCCCTCTTCCTCAACATCAACCGACGCAAAACTGAGCGTCGTGTCGGTCTGCCGCATCGCCGCCACGGCATTCTCCACATGGGTCTCGCTGGCCACTTCGTCTCCGTGTAGCTCTTCGTTATCATCGGACGTCGTGCTGAGTCCCGTGGGCAGCCGCGGCCGCACAAAATCTTGGATCTTCCGCGCGGCCTCTTCCTCCTCAATGGTCTGGCGCATCCAGTTGTGGAAGGAACCAGCTAATACGCGGCGCGTCGCGCGGTCAACGACCTCGCGGTCCCGCGCAGCAATGTGCGTACCGTCGATCTCCACGACGGGCGTACCACGGTCCTCTATTGGGATCGGGTCGTCCATGTCGTCTTGGTAGAGCGGGTCCGTATCATCGGACCAGCATTGGAACCGATCCGGCAACAGTTCGGTTGGGGGCGTCGCGGCCGCGTACATGCTTTGGTTCTTTGGGCGCGGTTCTAGTGAGCAAGAGAACATCAAACTGAGGACCCACTGTAGCGAACGGAGACGGAGAGCAATAAAACTAAACGTACAGGATGGAGCGTGGATGTGGAAATCGGTTGTGAGCGGAGCGCGTTCGGGTTCTTGTTTGGCGCCTTCTCCTTTTTTGGAGAGCTTGACGACACCCACTTTGAGTCCGCCCGTCAGCCGAGCATTTTTTGAAGCGGAGAGGAGAGCAAAAAAAGAGGGCGAGAGGAGAGCAAAACGAGGGGGGGGGGGGGGGG
>JAADVZ010000485.1:0-23035 GCA_023335925.1 Pythium phragmitis
GTATGCCGGGTGGTATGTTCGGTGGAATGCCAAGCGGTATGCCGGGTGGTATGTTCGGCGGTATGCCAAGCGGTATGCCTGGCGGTATGCCTAGCGGTATGCCTGGCGGAATGCAGTTTCCCGGATTCGGCGGTGGCGGCAACGGCAACGGCTGGGGCAACATGTTTGGCGGCGGCAACTCGGCCGGTGGTGGTGGTCAAGGTGGCTTCCCGGGCGGACAAGGCGGATTCCCAGGAGCAGGCGGTGCCAAGTCGTTTTCATTCCGCACACTCGACTCCAACAGTGGCAGGTCGCTGCGTGGCGCCGACCAGAACGCCAGCAAGTAGATATTTTCTTCGTTTGGGCATTGCGAGCGGATCGAATCGCTCGCTGCCTCTCTATGGTGTATGTCGTGTCGTAGAACTCGGTGTTTGCTCTCTGTCGTAGCGTAGAAGTGATATCATATACCTCGTTTCAATATTGGCATTGGCTATCTGCCTTCACTTGTGCAATTATGTCTTGTGGTGTTTGCAAGAGAGGTGACTTGGTTGAAGTAATTACGGTAAATCTAACAACAATACGGTATTTTTGGCATGTGAGAATGATGGTCTGTCCATTTTTGAACGTGAAGAATAGGAGAGGGAAATGGACGGGCATTAATTGCGGGATCGCGTCCACGGCTGTCGACACGATTCGCGCGCAATGAAGTCCAGCGAGTTGCTCCCGCGTCTATCCGGTACGGCACCGCGCGTCGCGGTGGATGCCGCAGTTAGTCCCAAGTACCTCGCGCGGCTGAGCTGGGAGAGGAGTCTGCTAGACAACCACCACCATGGGGACGCGTCCATCTCGCCTGTTAGGCATTGTAGACTCTCGAGTTCCGCTTCCGTGCCCTCATTACCCGCAAGCACTCCATGGGCGCTGCCTGGTAAGACTGCGGCGGATTCCGCTTCTGCAACGAGCCAAGGAGACAAGGGACCACTGAGCTTCAAGGAATGTATGGATGAAGTTGAGCGCATGGTGCGCGAGCACGTGGCGTGCGTCCAGCGGCAGCGTGGCGGAGGGAAAAACTCTGTATCGACACTGAACCAAGGCGCCACTGACAGGAGGAACTCCGCGAAGATCGAGTTTGAATTTGCGCCGCTGCGTGACGTCGCGATGCTCACGGCCACGACCGAACTGCAAGGCTGTGAGGAAACGAACGGACTGGATGACGGGGCGAAGGGGAGCGACAGTGATTGGATCCAAGCAGAACGCGATGGCGTAGAACCAACGGGAGTGAGCAAATACTTTGGTACGGGGGCCAGAGCTGCCTACTACAAAACGTACCAGGAACTACACGGCAAACCCCAATTATTCGTGGAGAAACCCAAGAGCCGACCACAGACCAAGACACTGAAAGCGAGCTCGGCGCTCAACTCGGCGATGCAATTGCGCAAAGCGAGTTTTCTCATGTCAATGTCTACGCTCGCGCCAGGGACAATCGGCAGCGATGGAAAGATAACGGCCTCCTCTCTGGTCAAGCGCCGCTTAGCACTCCAGCCGCTGCACGAAACTCTAAGTGGACCTACACGCGTTCGCGCCGACAATGGTGCCTCCGACCCGTCGCTCCATTCGCCTCGTGTGCTGTTCTTGTCGTCGTGTATCGCTAAATCCCATCCAGCGATCTCACTTGTGCTGCGTAAGGAGAACTGTCATGTTTTCGACTTCAGCCACCAGAGCCTTGGCGACGACTTTATCATCCAGTTTGCAACTTGTCTTCCGGATCTTCCTCACGTTGAAGAGATCAACGTCCGTGACAATCGTCTGAGTGATCGCGCTCTAAACGAGCTGCTGATCGCGCTCGAGAATAACCCCAACCTCATCAAGCTCGACATTTCAGAGAACGAAATGGGTCGCGATAGCGCTCGCTCGCTGAGGAAATACATTGCTTCATCCCTGTGCACGATCAAGATGCTGGTGCTCAACGACGCCGACATCGATGACCATGAGTGCACGCTCTTCATGATGGCATTTGAGCGCAACAAGTCAGTCGAGAAGCTTCTCATGTCATCGAATCGGATCGGTCAAACGCGCAAGTCAATGGCATTGGGGGCGGCCGCCTTTGTCGCTTCCACTTTACCCAAGGACAAGGATGCAGCAGGGGCGTTACTCCCCACTGGTGGGGAGGCAGTCGGCTCCATGCTGACTGTCAACTTGACGATGCAAGAACTGGATTTGTCCTGGAACATGCTTCGTCACAACAGCACCGCTCCGATTGCTGCATCTCTTCAACTCAACTACAACCTGGTCGAGCTCAACCTATCGTACAACGGCTGCGGCGATGGTGGTGCGATGCAACTCGGCCATGCTCTACGCATCAATTCTGCGCTTCGCAAACTGAACTTGGCATACAATTCGATCGGTCCAAGAGGCGGTTTGGTCCTCGCAAGCGGCCTGATCGTGAACAAAGGCCTGAAGGAACTGGTGCTTGACGGCAACGCCATTGGCCTCGACAGCGGACGAGAGCTCATGCACGCATCATGTTCGCGCATCCACTCCACCGCAGTTTGCACCCTCTCCATGTTCGAGTGCAATCTGACAAGCGCCAAGCGAGTCCAACTTCCAAAAGGAAAATCGCACCTAGGAAAAGACGTTCCTGCCAGCGGAGGTGTCGAAATGAACGTGTACAACCCGTCGGATCCAACGGGGCGGTACCATCTTGATCTGTCTGATCCGTACGAGCACATGATTGCGCATGAACTGCTTCGTCTGGCGACGTTCAAGCGAGGATACCGTTTCGTGAAGTTAGAGCACACGACCGCAAGCCCACCGAAAGTGACTATGAAGATTGAGCTGCATCGAGACCAAAAGCGAAAAGAAACAATTGCGACCCAGGGGCAAGTGGTGGCCGCAACGTCTTCAGGTCAGAGCTCGCTGGCGTTGCTTTTCAGCAAGATCGACAAGGACAACTCAGGATCGGTGGACAAGAACGAACTGGCAGACGCCATGAGAGCGTACGGCTTTCGCATCAGCGACGCACTTCTTGAGCAGGTTCTCAATGAGTACGACTACGACAAGAGTGGTGCCCTGGGCGTGGATGAGTTTGAGGACTTTTTCTTGCGCTGTGGTTTCGCTATGATCGACACGGACCATTCAGGTTCCCTCAATGAGCAAGAAATCGAAAAAGTGTTGAAGCTCATGGGATTTGAAAGTATCAACGAACGAGAAATCAAGCGTATGATCGCCCAATACGATTTCAACAACAGCGGCGAAATCGACGAGCAAGAATTCATGCAGTTTATGAAAGCAGAAGTTCTGGACCGCATGCTCACGGTTGAGGAATCAAGCCCATCAAGCAATGACGATGCGGCACCTATCGCCGCGCGGTTGTTAGAAGATAAATACGAGCGCATTGCACTACGCGATCCGAGCGGAGTGATCTGGAAAATCCCGACAAGCGGCTCTCTGTTTGTCGAGTTCCAGTACGACGTCGATGTCGCCACTTTGTACGACGATAGCGATGGTGCCACCGCCAGTGAAGAGCCTTCAAGACGCGGTCACCATGCTGGCCGTGCGACACAGCTGATTGCCAACTCGGCCATTTCCACGCTTCTCGAAAACGCTCAGAAGATGAGCAAGAGCAATGAAGAGCAAGCCAATTTCCTGAGCGCTGTACTGGACACTTCGGACCTGTTCTTTACAGCAACCCAAGCGGAGGATGTACTGACGAAGCAAGGCGCAACCAAGTCATGGCCCCGTAAACGCCACGCGCTCGAGCGCATACTGGCTCAAATGGCGAATCGTCGCGAAGCTATCATTCTCGTTAACCGCATGATCGACCCCGCCCGTCAGTGGCAGCAACGTCGGGAACTACGGCGTACGATTCCCAAGCTGTACTCAGTTTTGCTTGGCTGTCCAACCAATCGCTACCGCTTTGATCTTCAGAACGCCGTGGACCGCATCGCTCTCAAGCAGCTCGCCACGCTTGCACACGAGGAGAAACTGTTCAGCAAAAATCGGTCTGGGAGGAACGATACGTCCCAAAATGGCGATTGGGAAAACTTCCGCCACGCGCGTGTGAATGGACATGTCTGGCTACTCACGAGCACGTTCATATTGAACTCGCTACTGGGACCATCCAATCTCGCGCTACTTACGAAGACCGCACCGAACGTGGCTGTAGGTGCTGGTGGATTTATCGAAGGCTCGCAAGTCAAGCGGTTTGTCGAGTTTGATTACGTGAGTACGACAAGGCCACCTCGTGGCTCGAAGGCGCTGACGACACGGCGCTTTGAACAGCTCATGGAAGTTTGGCTCAACAGCGAGTCTATTGTGAAAGATGACGCGGCAGAGTCGGTCGAGAATGATGAGGGCGAGGAGGTGAAAACAAATGCCCAGCTGCGGTGGGAGATTCTGCGAAAGCACGTTCGCTCGTCGCGAATGCAATGCGGCATGGACGCGAGCACGACCAAGATGTCCATTTTCCAGATGAAGGCAACGATGGATGGTATCCATAAGAAGATCGAGCTGCTAGAGCTGCTTATCTCCGATCGGTGGATCAGCTGTGAGCAGGCTGTCGCGCTGATTGCCGTTTTGCCTGATGTCATTTTCGCCCGCGCACGAGCTGCCGTATTGCTGTTCTCTCGCATCGTCGACCTTGAAAATTTTGTGACCGCAAGTGTCTGGCAATTTCAATGCCAAAATGATGTGGCGCTGATGACTCCCCCGTTGTCTGCCTCCTAGATTTTTGACAGCCTCTCCAAAGAGGACCAAGGTGAATGCGTGAAACGGCTGGGCTGGCTGAACATGCTGGACCCTGTTCAGCCAGACCGGCAGTACCCTCCATTAAATCTCAGCATTCGTGACGAGCGCGAGCTGGTCCAGCTTCTGTCAAAGCTCGCGCACACTGAAGGGGTAAGCCCTTGCTCATCGGTACTCTATGGTCTCATAGATGTGCAGAGGTTAATCCAAGCGTTTATTTCAGCGTGAGTGCTGGAAGCGACCGTCCTACAAACCATCCATTGCCGATCCGACGTCAACCATAAACCAGGCACTACCACTTCCTCTCTGGGGCAATCCGGATGCTACCGGCGATGAAAGTCTGAAGCATCACGGCGTCGTGCGCCTACGGTACCAATCCGGTCGCATTCCGAGTCCAACCGGTGAGGCAGATGAAGTACGATGCGACATGACTGTGCGACTTCGTCTCCGCAAGTACACGTTGTGTGGGACGAGGCTTTTCTTGCAGTGAGAATGCGACACGGTGACCCAACCCAAACTGGTGGTAGGCAGCACAATCCAAGATGCTGCTTCTTGGTCGAAGTGGAAGCCTTCACGACGACGACGCCTCTGGTCTACTGACGCTTCGAGAGCAGCACCAAAACGGCAGCAACATGACGCTTTCCCAGGAACACAGTGTTGCTGCTCACCGCCGTCTTCAGCGTCAAGGTCGACGTCGCGGCAGCGATCGCATTTGCCAGCTGATTGCTCTCCTCGGTTGCTTCCAGTTTCTCGTAGTGGCAACTGTGGTCATCGTGTCGATGTTTTCACGGAGCTCCAGTTCTCAGACCGGCGTTGAGCTGGCAGCGGCGAGTTTTCGGCAGCTAGAAACACCTTCAGCACCTAGCCACCTCGACAGTTGGATGAACACGCTCCTGCAGGCCCGCACAGTGTCCGTCCAGATCACTTCAACATCGCCCACTCATGTCGGATTCGAACTGCGCGGGACGCTGATACCCAGACCTGCGTACCCGAATCTGTTCGATGGTGAGTTCGTCTTCAGCGATGCGCATGAGCCTCGGCATGTCGTGGTGATTGTCCAGAATCGGGGATACGAATGGATCACGAGCGGGGGCTACGGAGAACGTCTTGAGCGCAGCGGGTGTTTATCTCCCGCACAAGTACCACCGCTCCACGCGCTACGGGCTACGTTCTCCACTGCTCGGTGGGCACCGGACGGGTCGGTCCGTTTTGCGTTTGGAACCGAGTTGTATCAAGTCAGGGAGAGCAGCCAAATGTTTCACGTTACATCGTCGAGTGGCGTGGAAGTGTGGCTCACCATGATGCGGAACGTCACCCAGCCGTTACCAGACTTTGTGTCCAAGGTTCAAGATCTCCCAGCTTGCCCACGTTTGTTTGAGCACGCGGAAGCAACATCACAACACGCGATCGAGGCTATGCGAGCGCGAGTCGATTCGTCGCTTCCGGTGGAGCTCGCAGAAGAAGAGTGTCCGTGCACATCCCAAGAGAAGAAAAAGTGTCTCTTTCTCCACGGCATTGGCGTCCACAAGGACGTTGGACTTGTCGATACTTACCCGGGGTATTGGAGAAACATTGAGACGATGTTGCCTTGCTGCTCGGACATCAAATTTATGCACCTGAACTCGGTCGATTCGCCATGGTACGACGAGCTGTTTGCCGAGCGCGTTTGCGATGCGATGGTTTCGGTGGCGCGCAACACCACGTTTTCACTCACGCAGCAGACGCATCCTCAGCATTCAGCGCGCAAGGTACCAGTCGTCGAGAACACGGTCATTGTCGCGCACTCGACGGGCAATCTCTACCTCGCGTCGGCGCTGCTCTACGAGAAATGCCGACTCGACAAGGACTCGTCCAAGTGGATCGCGATACAGGGTCCCATGAGAGGAACCAACACTGCGAACCGCGTGCTGGAAGAGTGCGCAAAGCCCGCTAGCGGCTGGAATACGCTCGTACAGACGGTCGTGCGTGACTTTGAACTGTGTCCCGTCAAGAACTCGACTGGATCTCTCGTCCTGGCGGACACGACGGCTCCCCGTGGTTGTCTCGACAGGCTATTTGCGAAGGCTCAAGAGGCTTACGAGGCGAAAGCGCACAGCAATCTCTGTGGCGTGAGTCCCTTTGGGTTGACGTCGACGAGCTCACCGAAGTTTGTGGCGCTCGCAAAGTTTTCCAACCACAGCACGTCCGAAAACGATGGTGTTGTCGAGTTTGAAAGTTGCGCCAAGCGAGAGACTGGCCAGTACCAAGGAAGCTACCGTAACCGCAGTCGCTTTTACAAGGCCTCGATCAACCACGACGACGGCCGGTTCATCCACGGCGACGGGCTCTGGGGGGACGACCGTAAGCCGATCAAGTGGCTCCAGTGCCAATTCTGATATTTTTGGTGATATTTGATAAATGGATACATTGGGATTCTGGGTTACAGATTACGGTAACGATCGTAGGATCGCATTAAACATTACGGTAAATGATTGGTAAAATTACCGAAAGATTTCTCAAGTGTCCCACCATTCCAAAACACGGTGTGATTCACGTTGTTCAGAGCATACAGACCATCACTCCTGATTCCTCTGTGAAGAAAAAAACCTCCCACACAGCGAACTTCGCCGCAGATCGCGTAGACGCCATTGTCGGCACTATTGTCTGTGTGTGGGCTCCACATGGACAATCTCTTCTCGTTCCCCGCCGCAGCGCTGAGCGCGTCTTCCTCGACACAGTCGGTCGCATCAGATGCGCCAGCGCAAGAACTTTCCGCCCGTGAAACGTCGATTTCTACCGCCTTCGAAATGACCGAGCAAAGCGCAACTGTGCGCGCGCCTTCGGACTCGCCATCCTCGACGGATCTCCACGTGCGGCTCAAGCTGCTGGACGAGCGAGTGTTCGATGTCCACGTCGACCGCGGGATCACGGTGTTGGACTTTCGTGCCACGGTCGAGCGCGTGACGGCGATCCCGGCGACGGTGCTACGGCTCATTTACCGCGGCAAGCTGCTCAAGGACAGTGCATTGCTCTCGAGCTACGAGATCCAGGACGGCCACACGATCCACGTGGTGGCGCCACGCGCTGGAACACCAGCGGCTGCGTCAACGGCGTCATCCTTACCCCCGTCCATAACGACGGCCTTCACCTCAGCGACGACGACGGAGCGACCAGATCCCCGAGACGCCCTGCGGCAGCGACTAAATCGTTTGACTGGACACTCATCTGTCTCTACCCCAGCGACGACGGCGGCCTCGACGACGACGGAGCGACCAGCTACCCGGGACTTGCGGGCGCGACTGAATCGGATGAGACAAACCCCTGAGCAGCTACGGCAAACCACGGAAGAGGAACCGCAACGTACATCCAGTAGTCTCAGTGATGGCGGTGCCACGCGTCTGACCCGCGTGCGGCGTCCCGGACTGGGTGAACCCACGGGCGATGCGTGGAATCTTGCTGTCTTACGCGAGGCACTGGGCCAACACTCGGACCGGATCCCTGCGCGACCCAGTAATCGAGACGCCGCGACGATGGACTCGCTGCGCCAGGGCAACGAGCAGCGTCAAATGGCCGACAATGATTCGCCAGTCGACACGGTCACGTCCATGGGACTGGATGCAACGACGTCAGCGACAGAGCAGCAGCCCAATCTCGACTACATTTCACAAGGTATTCTGACGCTCCGCACGGTGCTGTCGACGGCCGCCGTCCCACAGCAGGAGACTCAAGTGGTGGAGGAGGAGACGACTGAGAGGGAGGAAGCAGCTGAGAACACAGAGAGTTCGTCACCCCACGGAGAAGAATCTACTCAACAGCACGAGGTGAGGACACCCACTGTGTCTCCGCGTCGAGGCCGCCGCCGGTTCTTCGTGGGCCAGTGGCTGGATGTGAAGGACACGGTGAACCAGTGGCTCGAGTGTACGGTCATGGACATGAGTGAAGACAAGGTGCTGGTCCACTACCACGGGTGGCCGTCGCGGTGGGATGAGTGGCTGGATTTTGATTCGCCGCGGATCGCCGCGTTCCGGACACGCACGCAGCACACACACAATGCTGTCCATTTGTCGCCGGCGCCCTCGACTCGATTACCAAACGCGCCAGGTGTCGGCGAGAACGACATGCGCAGAATCATCCCGCAGATCCGCGATCTCATGGAGGAGGTGCTGCCCTACGTCGACCAATTGGCGACGCTTTGTGATGACGAGAATCAAGGTGAAGACAACGAGTTTGACGACAGCCGCGCGCGCCGTCGTGAAGAGCTTTCGGAGATAGCGCATCTTGTTGCGCCGTTTTTCGATCGCTTTGGTCGTCTGCTCGTGGACTCCGCCCGCCAGCTCGATCCGTTGCTCCATCCTGACCTGCGCCACGACGAAAGGCGCCGTCGGCTCTTGCGTGCACGAGGTAGCGCGCCAAGTCGCCAGGCGACTCCAGGAGCATCGACGGTACCCGTGGAAGACTCGGCCGTGGGCATTCGAGATTTGATCACGCCTGCCACACGGCCACCGCAAGAGGCTCAAAATGCGCGGCGAAGCATCGACGTGCACATCCACGCAATCGTGGCACCGTCGTCTCTATCCTCACTCGCGTCCCTCGCTAGATTGGGCACGGCAATTGCTGGTGCAATGGGCAGCTCGTCGCGGTCTAACTCACCGACGCTCGAAGCGAATCCAAGATCTGCTGGGGAGATAGACGAAGCGTTTGGGATTCCGCGTCTGCGGCCACTTCAAGGTGGCAGCGGTGACCGATCCGTAGTCACGGATAGCAATGAGCCGGATGAAGAAGATGCGCGGTACACGGACACGAGCCGCACACCGTTACTCAGTTCGTTCCGGCGAGACAATTCTTCGCGATCGAGCATTCGAGACAGCATCGCACACCGACGTGGTGAAGCAGACACGTTGCTCCGCCCTCGCCACCCTGTGCGTTCGTCGTCGACGAGACTCCACGACTTCTTGTCGGACGATTTTTTCGGCCCGTCGTTCAGCCAAGATAGCGATGATATGGAGGATCCCGTGGCGAGAGATGGGTTTGGTACACCCGATCACAGCCAGGACGACGTTGTGCAGTACGAGGAGATTCCGTCTCCACGAGAAAGTGAAGGCGACCAGCACCAACTATCAGAGAACGAGGAGCCCCCGCGCATTGGTGTCATCCCCGAGATTGAAGAATTGGAGCGAATAGAGCGTGGGCGCCGGGCACAACACGGGGCGTCTTCTTCGTCTGAAGATGCTGGTCGCTCGTCGTCAGCGTCATCGACGAGCTCATCCGGGTACCCGACCTTTCTCGAAGTCATGCGGCGCACGCTCAGCGGGGTTCGTGGTTTCGGGTTCACGTCCCCCTCTTCCTCGTTGCAGAGCGAGGAGCCGTCTGCTGGAACACCGGGTACCCCCACAACCCCTGCCACGCCTGCTCAACGAACGACACGATCGGATTCCGACTCGTCTTCCTCGTCTTTTTCTGTTGGTGCAGTGGATTCTCCCGAGTCGAACACGGACCACTTGGCGGATGCGAGATTCGTGCTGCAGTCGAACAACCCGGTGCTCGCCTTTTCTCGCCTTCGTCAGCCCAGCAGCGTGAGCAGCATTGAAGAAGATCTGGACAGCGTCGACTAGGAGGAGGATCTCCTCGCTTTTAATTTGCCCCAGGATTTTCCGAAAGCTTCCGTCAATGGTCCAATATATATGTTCACTCCTTCACTCGCGCTCTTGCAGGCTTTCTCATCGCGTCACAGCTTCTCGAAGGCCATCCCTGACGAGAGTAAGAGATGAACGCACTGCAATGGGGAGTCGCAGACCCACACTCAGGCAAGTCACCACACGAACTTGAGATTTATCAGCGTTATCTATAACTGCGTAGTATGAAGCGAAGGATCGTTCCCGCCCCCATCCACCCATGGGCACCTTCTCCTCTAGTCCTGCCTCGCAAGCCTTCTCTCTGGATGACAACCTTTCCTTGTGACCCAGGACGACGACGATGCAGCGCCGTCCCTTCACTGTTGACTATGATGAATGAATAGGCACTCGCGACGTCTGGCGTGGACTGCGTTGTCGTTTCGCGACTCCCTCACACGCCACCATGGTGTCAATCTGCCCAACCTATGGAGATTGGAAGGCGTTAGTGCCTCCTCCTTTTCTATTTCCATGGATCACGCAGCGTACTGGGTGCATGCAATAATACAATAGCTCATGGTCGGCTCGAAGTTGACAATAACATCGCGCGGCGTCTCGCTGTCTGCGAATGTGCTGATTTGTCCAGTGGGGGCACAATCCAGGAAGCCTCGTTCGCACTCGTTGGTGGCGGTTTCGCCTTCTCTGATCGTTCCAGCTCCACTGACTCTTGCTTTCTTGGATCCTAGAAGCTGGATCTCTCACAGTGTCGGGTATCTACCTGGTAGTCTCTGTTGCTTGGAAGACAGGGCACTTGCCGAGCCGTGCGAACAGGATCATTCTCAAACCCGCCCAAGTCACACCACGCCTCATCCTCTTCTTCCAAGACCATGAAGATCGCAACGATTGTCCTCTTCGCTGCCGCGACGGTCGTGGCTGTTCACGCAGACGGCTCGCCAAGCTCACGTCACCTTCGCGTCGCGAGCTCCCACGGCCATGCTCTTCGCTTTCCCTTTCCCTGGGGTAAGCACCACGGCACAGTGAAGCTGCTGACGAAGGCGGAAGATGGACATGAGCCGGCGGCCAAGATGGAGGCAGCCCCGAAGAAGAAGGACAAGGCCACGCCCGTCAAGGCGAGGGCCAGCAATATCAAGCCGAACCGAGACGAACCGGACGAGGAGGACAGTGACGACGGCAAGAAGACGTCGATCAAGGGTGGTAAGCCAGTGGGTAAGAAAGAAGCGTCGGCCCCGAAGCAGCAGGTACCACCCAAGGTGAAAGAGTCCAAGCCCATGCGGGCCAAACTCAGCAACGCCGGGGTCAAGAAAGCCGACCGCGTCAAGTCGTTGCCGAACAAGGGCCGAGACAAGGCCAAGACCAAGAACAACGACGATGATGACGACGACGACGACGATGATGATGATGATGATGATGATGATGACGACGACGATAATGACAATGATGACAAGACGCGATCGGTGAAGAAAGCGAAGCGCCCCGTGGATACGGCTGCGCATAAGCGCCACTCGTCGGCGTGAGAGAGCGGCCACTTGGTCTACTGCTTACGCCGCGCTGCCTCTCCCGACGCTTGCGTTCCATGGTGTTTTCCTGTTCTCGCTTCCCATCTGCTTGCATTCCCACAGACAATGAAAGACAAATGCTATCTCCCAGCTCTAACAATTCGTCTACATGTTGATTTCCCATACCACAAACACTATATACCATGGCCGCTTCTGTTTGCGTGCATACATAACATAGAGTACCTCACACCCGACTGCCGCTGCCGTCGTCCAAGACACTGCTAGGCGTGACGCGGCCCGGGCCGTCGCTGTCGGGGGCTCCTACTGACGTGAACTGGACCACGCTCTCGCTTTCGTCCTTGGGCTTGGGCTTGACGCAACCGTCTTCTGCCGATGTGCACACACGACAGACCTGCGCGTACAGCTCGCGCTTGCAGCCAAACTCGGCTGTGGCGCACCGCTTGGAGTTTTCATAGCACGGGGGATTCAAGGCCGCGAGACTCTCGGGCGTCGGCAGCGGCGTCATGTGGTTGGCGCCGCTGGCCGCGAGGCGGTTGTACAGCTCGACCATTTGCTTGGCGCGCTGCTTGTTGCTGTCGGCGTCAAACGGAAACTTCCAGAACGGCAGCGATGTGACCTTGGTGTTGTCCCGCACGCCGTCGGCGACCTGGAACTCAATGCCCTTGTACTCGCCGGCCTTGTCGAGACAGAACTCGGTGTAGTTGGTGTACCGTTGGTGCGTCTGCGAGCTCGAGAGAAACGTAATGCCGACGAGATCGTCGAGGTTGATGTACCCCAACGTCTTGTACGTGAACGTGCAGATCTCGCCGTCGGGTTCCGAGCCGTACGCACAGAGGCCTCCGGGAAACTGCTGCCGACACGCGAGGTCCTTTTGCTCCCATTTCTGCATGGCGCAACTGTTCGGGTACGAAAACCAGTAGGCGTTCGGGTACGGTGCACGCACGTCCGTGTCTCGCTGGGTCGCACCGACAGAAGCACCGAGCCGCGCCTTGCCATCGCCGCCGAAAAACGCCTTGCACGCGTCGGCGGCAGCCCCCTCTGACGAACATGCACCGCCGTCCATGGTGACAAACGGCGAGTACTCGGGGAGCGTTGCGGCGTCCGCCTCGTATGTTGTTAATGCTGCGTCCGGCTGAAGAATGTGGAGCTCGTAGAACACGACATACTGCATATTGTTCTTGCGCGTGCAGGCCGTATTGTGCGCAACGTTGATGCCCTCGGCCTGCACATACATGAGTGCGCCTTCGACGCTGGCCGTGTTGACCGTGTCAAACACGGCGCGGTACTTTTCCGCGAACGTCTTGCCGAACGCCGACACGAACGTGCCTTGCTCGTCGTGCCACTCGGGCTGGTCGCCCTGTACGCGCGCCTGGATCACACGCACCGTCTTCATCGCCGAGGCCGCGTGACCCAGCGCCACCAGCGCGAGCGCGCACGCCACGCTTAACCGTAAGCTTCCTCTGTGCATTATAGAGGATGGGAGACTGCCCCTGTGGTCTGTTTGCCTTCTCACTGAGAATCTCAGCGCAAGATGTGAGGGAGGGAGAGAGCGTCGCGTCGCGTCGTGGCTACCTGGTTCTGCGAGTGGGAGTTAATCACGAGATGCCCCCAGCTGATGACGGCCTACGGCTGGCCGTCTGGTGGGCGCAGAAGACAGCAGGAGCCATGGCGACCTTGCGTGTACGTGGTGCACATCTCATTTTTGCTGAGCGTCGCGAGAAAGAGCGAGCGTGCAATCCGCTTTTCTGGACACTTGAGGCATCATGAGGAATCGTGATCAATCTGCGTTGCTTGGTCTCCCAGTCCAATACACCAAGTGAGCTCCTCAACTCCAAGAGCGTCTCACCAGCTGGTGGAAGAGAATCCATCTGGTGTTCCCAAATAGACCGGGAGAAGTACCCTATTCATGCTCTTTAGTAGACTCTCCCTCGGCGGGTTGGGTTCTTATCTTTCCCGGGTCAACGCGACCCGTTTGACCACACCCATTCTGAAACCCTGAATCAAAAATGAACCCATTCGGGTGAATGGGTATTTGGGTGATTGGGTCATCGTCAGCCAAAAGCTCTCGTTTGACCTCCTCGGCTTCTTGTTCTTCCCCCACACTGTAACCAACCATTCCCCGAGGTGTCCCCTGTCATCTACCTCGCTCCCCTCCCCTCCCCATATTTCCCTCCCTCTCCCCCATCTATCCCCTCTCTCCCCTCCTCTCTCCTCTTTCCATCACCATGGCGAACCGCGGCAAGAAGATGAATCTGGGTGAATTCCTGGGCGACAACGCCGCCGCCTACATCCCCGAGGCGGCGCTGCCCACGGGGCCGCGTGCGCGCGACGAATTCGAGGACGACCGCCGGGGTGGCTACGGCGACCGTCGCGGTGGCGGCGACCGCTACGGCGACCGCGAGGCCTCGCGCAGCGAACAGTCGGACCAGTGGCGCGGCGACCGCGGCGGCTTTGGCGACCGCGGCGGCGGCGATCGCTTTGGTGACCGCCGCGGTGGCTTTGGCGGCGACCGCAATGACGGCGACAATTGGCGTGGCGGTGGCGGCGGCGGTCCGTCTCGCTACGATCGCCCCGCGCGCGACGACTTCCGCTCGGAAGAACGTCCCGCGTCCATGCGCTTGAACCTCTCGCGTCGCTCGGACGCGCCGGGCTCGCCGCGTGGCGGCGGCGGCTTCCAGGGCCGCAGCGGTGGCGACGACCGTGGTGCCGGCGACGACAAGTTTTCCGGTGCGTTCCGCAACGCTGGCTCTCGCTTTGGCGGTGGCAGCGGCCGTGGCCTCGGCGACCGCTTCGGCGACCGTGGCAGTGACCGCTTTGGCGGCGGTGACCGCCGTGGCAGCGACCGCTTTGACGACCGTGGCGGCAGCGACGCGCGTTTCCAGTCTCGGTTTGGCAACGACCGTCGTGACGACGGCGGCTCGTCGTCCTCGGGGCTCTCGAGCGCCTTTGGTGCCATGCGCGTGACCAACGACTCGCAACAGCGCTCCTCGCCGGCCAACGAAGAGCTCGATAAGAAGGCGCGCGCGCAAAAGCTCCGTGAAGAACGCAAGAAAAAGGCCGAGGAAGATCGGCTCGCGGCCGAGGCGGCCAAGAAGGCGGCGGCCGAGGCCAAGAAGGCGGCCGAAGAAGAGGCGGCCAAGAAGGCCGAGGGCGACCGCGCCATCATGGCCGAGGTCTTGGCGAGCGGCAAGACGGGCGACGACCTGGTCAAGGTGGCCAAGGAGGTTTTTGCCAAGTCGGGGCGTCCGTCGGGCGCCGTGGTCTTTGAGACTGTGACCAAGAAGGCCGAGGCCGTGGCCAAGGGCAGTGCCAACTGGATCGCCCCCACGCAGTACGGCGGCCTGCTCAAGCTCGCCATGGATAAGGCCGAGGTCGCCGACCAAGTGAAGGCGCTGTACGCGCTGCAGATCTTCCTGAATGACCACGACTTTCCCAAGGGCGTGCTGGAAAAGTGTTTTATGGCGCTCTACACGCTCGACATTTTGGAGGAAAAGGCGTTTTTCGACTACAAGTACGACGTTGACAACGACGCACCTGGTCGTATGAAGGCCATTGTGCAAACGTCCAACTGGCTCACGTGGCTCGAGACGCCCGAAGAAGAGAGCGACGAAGAAGAGGACGACGAGTAAAGCCGCCAAGCGTAGATATAGAGTAGAAGCCCTAAATCGTTTTTTCTCGTCTTTTTTTACTACTTTTAACCAAAACCACTTTTATGTTAATTTTTTCTTAGTCATTTTCTGTTTTTACGAGTCAGTGAGCGCGGTGAGCAGCACGTGGACGCTGCGCACGGATTGCGTGAGCGAGTCCAACACCGGAATGAGTTCGTACGCGACGCGCGGCCACGCGTGGAACTGCGGCGACAGCGACCGGATCATTTGCTCCACGTTCACTAAATCAGTAGTCGCGTCGGCAAACGCGTTCGTGAGCAAGCTCCACTCGAGCGCGTCCAGCTCGATGCGGCGGCCGTGGGTCGTGAGCGCGTACTCGACGTTCACCCGGCTCAGGCGCCGCGTCTTGTTGGGGTCCACGCTGTCAAAGACCCTGCACGCCGCCTTGACATCGATCTGCCAGGTCTGTGCGTCGGCAAATTCCCACAGCAGAAGCCGCAGTTGGAGAAGCACGGCCGTTGGCAGTGACGCGATGCCGGAGCGGTTGTTAACTGGATGGGCTGCTGGCGTTGGCAGCGTGAACTCGCCGCGGACACACTCCTTGCGCACGTAGACGCTCTGGAGGTCCGTGCGCAGGCGATCAAAGGTTCCGGACGACGGGCCCACGCTGTGGACGTCCTTGCCGATCCAGTTGACGAAATGCTCCGAGCTCATGGACGGTAAACTCGCACCAGAGAGCATGAAGACCCAGCGGTGGCCGTACTCGTCCAGCGGCAGCCGTGCGAGGTCAATGCTCGGAGAGTTAACACAGGACCGAGCGTGGAACTGCGCGAGTGCCACAACCGAGAAGCCCGGTGAGCCCACGTTCAGAGGCTGCGAGAACGCCACGAGCTGGCCGCGTGCACTGAGCGTGAGCGACACTGTAGGCGGCGCCTTTCTCGGCGAGAAGCTCTCGGCGATTGTCTGGAGCTTGTCGCAGCGTTGCGTGGTCGCCGTGAGATCGCCACAGACCTTGAGGGCACCCGAGATTTGACGGCAGAGGTGCGGCAAATTGCCCAGCTCGTGTGGGGACGGCGGCTTGCTCTTGTCGTAGAGCAAGACGATGACGCCGACGATTTCCTGGGCGTCAATGTCCCACACGGGACACGCGACCACGGCGTGCTTCGTGAAGCCAGCGAACATGTCGCCGCGGCTCGCACGCAGGGCGTGCTTGGTCCCGTCAAGCGACGGCAGTCGCGCCACAGTCTCCGGACGAGTCACCACCGTCTCCGTAGAGTTCTCTTCCGTCTCCTCAGTGCCTTGGTCTCCGTGGGTCTCGGTGAGAGGCGTGTCGACCCACTGCTTGACCACGACCATGGCGCTCTTGCTAAGAACGTGTTCTAGGAGCCCTTCGCTCGAGGCCACGCGGATCTTTTGGTCATTGAGCACCGAGATGCGCCTGGCCTGATTCCGCAACGGCGTCGCAACACTGGACAAGTCTCGTGTGGATGCCGCTGACAGCACCTTCAAGGCAGCAGCACTCGTACCACCCGCCTCGGCACTCGGCGCGAGCTTGGCAGTCCACATGGTGCGATGGTCGGGTTCCCATAGAAACAAGTGCGCCTTCTCGACTCCAAAGAGACTGCCGCACGTGTTGTACACCGCATTGATGATGCCGACGGGACTCATCTCTTTGAGAAACCCGAGCGTCGTGTCCAGCAAATGCTTGGTCTGGTCCTGGTGGCGCAGCAGGCGCTGCTTCTCCAAGATGCTCGCGACCACCGAACATGTCTGGCTGCCAACTATCGAGAGAAAGAGATCGAACGGCTCAAACGCGAGCTTGCGGCCACGCGTGTTGACGAGGTGCAGCACGCCAATGAGCTTCTGGGCGGTTTGCGTGGCGTCCTCGGGATCGTCAATGAGCAGCGGCAGAAACAAAACGTTCCGCACCGAGAGTCCGCCAATGCTGTCGACGTACGCGTTGAACACGGGCGTCGTGGCCGTCACGTCGTTGACGATCACGAGCTCGCGAGTTTGCAGCGCCTGCCCCAACAGCGAGTTGCAGTACATGTGCTCCTTGATCCAAATCTTGTGGCGGCGCTTGCGGTGGAACGTGAGCAGCTCCGCCGCACTCGTGGTGGACTCGGACGCCTGCACGACGTAGATTGCGGCGCTTTCGACGCCGAGAATGTCTTCGCTACAGGCCGAGAGCGTCGCGAGGGCCTCGGCCAGGTCCGCTTGGGCAATGAGCTTGCCCAGGCTCGCGCACAGCGCCTGGGTCTTTTGGAACAGCTGCGAGTTTTCAATCGCGAGCGCAATGAGCTTGGAGACGGTCTGCAATAGAAACTCGTCTTTCGAGCGAAATGGCGCGCCACCCGACTTGTTAATGACTTGCACAACGCCCAGTAGAGTCTGGGTCGCCGGCGACTCGGGCGTGGGGCCTCCTATTGTATCGGTCGCCTTGTCGGTGATTACAGCACCGTAGACGTCGTGCTGGGAACGGCGGCGCCGGATTGGCGGCTTGCTCTTGGTGGCGATCGTCGAGAGAATGGGGACTGTGAGAATGCTCTTGGTGCGGTAGCTGGTCTTCTTGTCCCAGCTCGAGTTGAACCGCGGGTCCTCGTACGCGTCGGGAATGTTGATGAGCTGCTGCGTCTCGGCGACCATGCCCACGATGCCGTGGCCAAACGGAATGCGCATGGTCGACTTCTTAATGTCGTTCACGACCTCGACGCCGCCCTTGCCGCTAATGTCGCTCTGCCAATTGAACAGCATACGGTCGCTATTGTCGGCCACAAACAGCGAGCAGCGGTCGGCGTCCAGAATCTCCTTGGCGTTCTGGATCACTATCTTGCCCAGCTCCTCAAACCGCAGACACGTGAAGATCTCGGGCGCGAGTTGGATCAGCGTCTCTTCGTTCACCTTGTTGCTTTCGACTTCGGTAAAGTACGCCGTCTTGGGCAGAATGCCGCTCAGGAAATGGCTCAGCATCGTCAGCAAGAGCTGGTCTTCCCCCGTGAACGCCTCGCACTTCTCCAGCGAGATGGACACGCCCAACGCCGCAACCTGCGTGAGCTTGCCACACACTTGGATCACGCCCAGTGTCGTCGCGCCCAGCAGCACTGGCAGCAGCAATGTGGACGCCGATTTGAAGGGCATGAGCCGGTCCGTATTGTCTGGGGCCGTCGAGAAGTGCGGGTTCTTGGTCACGTGGCCAGCGGGAATTAGTAACGGTTTCTTCGTGTGAAAGACCCAGGACGCGAGTCCGCACGGCACGTGGGCTGCACTGCCCAGCAGCGCCGCGTACTGCTTAGTCGCGCCCACGTGCTCGGCTGCCACAGCGCTCACGCCGCCCGTGCCGGCGACAGCCATGACTCGGGACCGCACCGTGATCATGTCTTTGGGGTTCGCCTCGGTCTCACCTGGCCGTGGCACGCGGCACCAAAACTCATTCTCGGCCGGGTCCATGACAAAGAGAAAGGCCTGCTCGGCCCGCGTGAGCATCTTGACCTCGCGCGTGAACGACTCGGCGAGGTCGTAGATGTGTGTACACGCCGCGAGCGTCTGGAAAGTTCGCCCCATGCACTGGAACGCGTGGTGCAAGTGGAGCATTTGGAAGCCGCAGCGACGGATCTCGTGAAGCCAGTCGCGCGTTGTGGTGTCGACCATGTGATCGTGGAACGCGAGAAGCTGGTGGCCCAGCAATTGCTCAAATGCCAGCCCGACATGGGATGTGAACGGAAGCGCAAGTAGTGCGGACGCCGGAGGCGTCGACGGAAGCAGCTCACGCCAGAGAGCGTCCGCGAAAAGCGTCGCGTGGTGGTGGTGATCGAAGGTCCCTGCCGGGCCGTTGCTCGTAGCTGACGATCCACTGCTGCTGCTGCAGCATGCATACAGATGCCGGGATTTTTGGAGCCGCAGCTCGTAGTCCTTGGCCTGCGCAAGCTTTTGCGCGTTCTCGACTTGACGCTCGAGCCGCGAAAGTTCGTGCGAGTAGTTGGCGAGCTGGTGCGCGTGGCGGTGCACGAGATTGCGCTTGTCGTGCTCGAGCTTTTCGATCTTAGCGGCCCACAGCTTGTCGCCATGGGGGGAAGGTGAGCCGGGGGCTGTCGGCTTTACGCGGGTCGACAGTCGTCGTGACGCTGACGAGGGAGAGCTCGGTGCTGTCGGAGACCGTCGTGGCGAGGCGGCCACACAAGTCGCTGTTGTGGCTGGCCGTAACACATCCACGGGAGTAGAGGACGCTGCCAGCGACCGTGGTGACTTGGGAGATGACGATGGCTGATGCACAGCAACGCTACCGCTCACGTAAGGCAGCTCCTGGTCTGTGGGGGACACCAGCAGTGACTCGTACGTTGGCGGCTCGTCGGCCTCGGCTGTCGAATGCCGAAGTCGCTTCTCGGGACTTCGGACCATCGATCGCTCCAGGGACGACGCCTGGATGGTCTTGAGCGTCTGCTTGACCATATGAAGGTCTGCCTCAAGCGTTTGAATCTTCACGAGATACTGCTTCTTCTCGTCCGTGAGGTTTTGCAGCTGCTTGGCTTGCTGCTCGATCTTGGTCGTGAGCTGACGATTGAGTGCACGCAGCTTGGAAACGATCGAGTACGTTTGAGCATCGTACTGTAGACACTGTGGCTGATCGTCCATACCCGTTGGTGGTGGGGACGGCACGGATGACCGACGCACAAGCTTCGCTGAAGACCGACGGCTCAGTGGCGCACGACTGACACTCTTGGTCTGTGTCTCTGGAGGTGAAGTTGATGCTTCAATTGGATCTGTCGCCACAATCGTCGCAGTCTCCGTGCCCGCGCTTGGGGCTTCGTCGTACGGCTCGAAGTTCTCGTCGTACGTCGACTCCACCTCGTCGGCATCCCAGACGCGAGAGCCGCTAACCATGGCTTCGCACTCACTGTTTTCACTCTCCTGGCCATGTTTTCCATAACTAAGCCGCCGCCGTTGCCCAGCCAAAGCTGACGTGTGGGGTCGCGCTGGAGAAACAGCAAGCGTCGGTAACTCCAGCGCCATTGCGTATGATGGTGGTGGCTCATCGCTACTCCTCGGAGAAAGTGGCGGCGAAGAGCGGAGCAACGGTGTCTTCGGTGTGAGCTTCACGTGGACAACAGCTTCCATTCGATCTCCACTGATTACGGCTTGTCAGGCAAGTAACACCTGCCTCGCGCGGATAGAGACACGATATGTACTATCCCATGCACAGCGACACGCTAACAGCCACTAGCACATAGAACGGTTACATCGAAACTGCCGAAATGACTGACGTCCAGGAAAGAAGTCACCTCTCTCTCTCTCTCTCCTTACCTCCTCCGGCGGCAATACAACGGAATCGACGGTGATGATGAGGCAGAAGTCTATTATGCGCAGTAATCGCACCTAGTAGCTTCAGAGGTGGTCAAAGGGGCTACGAAAAAAGGTGTCGATACGGTGGTCACTAGCATTAGCCAGCCATGGACGCATGGACTTGGAATAATTGGAGACACAATCCACGTCGTGGTTGGCAAGGAGATCTGCCATCGTTTTAAACGCACGGACGTGAAGAATGTGAAGAGTCCAGTGATGCGGGGCGCCCACGAGGTCAGCGAGCTTCAGCGCTTGCGCGTAGTCTCCCGACGTGGATACCACGTACAGCAGCAGAAGCAAGGGAATACTGCGAACGTATCACAGTGAATTTGAGTATCATTGCGAAGAGTTTGTGTGTATGTGAGCGCGAGGCGAGAAGACGAGGAGAAAAACAGTATAAAAGCTGCAGAAAGTGGTGTCCCTCCCAGAGACGAGACCAAGATAACAGCACCCACTGGTGGTTGGAAGAGGGAATACATGTACTCTTTCTGCTTCCACAAAGTTGTGCTGCAAGTGTAGTAAACCGCTTGATCAGCTATCGAACTCACGAGCGGTGCTCGGCACCCATTTGCAGTGCTGTCTTGGCGTGGGCATCGTGGTGTTTGGCCTCCATCGTGGCCGGTGCCCTCGCGTGGAAGAAATGCAACGGATTGAAGCGGTGCGCTGCTTCCATCTTTGGGGCTGGTGCCTTGATGTACTTGCTCCAGGATTGGCTCTCCATTTTTGGTGCCGTGTGGGTGTACTGTTGCTTCGCCGAGCGCAGGTGACGCGCCGTTGTGTCTGCTTCCGCGTGGGTGACGGCGAGCAGCGCTGCAAGCGTGACGGTCGCTACGAACTTCATGGGTTTCTGGTGGGATTGAGGAGGTGGGTGTTGTCGGCAGGGCGACTTTTCGACTGAATCTTGGCACAAGGGGCTTTGGACTGTTTGGATCCGCTCTCAAGCGCCTCATCCATGCCACTGTGCTGAAGGGGCGCGAACGGACGGCTCTACTTCTGCAAAGAAAGATCTTTTGCATAGCAGGCGTGACTGTTCATGAGCGTCTCAACTGCTGGCTCGATCCTAATTGTTTACCAGTTGTTGGATCTTTCTCCGTCAAGTCACGGGACGATTCGACAGTGCTCTCCTAATATGAGAGGCTACATCTAGAAATGCATAGCGAACACCGGGTAAAGTTGAAACATGGCTGGCTGGTCTTAAGTTTATCCGTTCCCACCTCAGCAGTGGTGCTGCTGCCCCATCTTCGTTGTAAGCTTGGCAGCATAATTTTCGTGGTGGTTGAGTCGGCATTCCATCTTTTGTAGCAAAGGGGGTGGAACATACTGCACAAGTGACACCAACCTCCCAACTCAGCCCGACCCACCCGAGAGCCCAAGCGCGGACTGTGCATGTTTGTGCCGCAAGTTTTAGATGATGATGAAGCTGAAGTCTATTACGCGCAATAAATGTACCTAGTAGCTTCAGAGGGGGGCAAAGCCCTACGACAAAACAGAGAGGCCGGCCCTGCGGTCGACAGAGTCGACCAGCCACGGACCGAGGTCATTGCTCAGATGGACATGGATGGACGCATGCCCAGAGCGTGCCGCTGGATGTCGCACCTGAGAGCTGGTGCGGGTATTCATGGCTAAGTTGGCCAAGGAATCAGCCATCTTGTTGTGCGCGCGCCCCTGGTGGGTCCAGTGTTGCACGCCGAGCTGATCCGCGAGGCGTCGCGCTTGCGAGTAGAGACAGAGGAGCCGTGCGTTCTTGGGCGGTCGGTGGTCCCGCATCTGACCAGCGATATATTCAGCAACAGCCAGCGCTTGCAGAATTTCACTCGTCAAAAGTGTCCCCGCCACTTCAACTTGCAGTTCAACTCCAGAATCAAAGGGATCTGCACTTCTGTAGAACACCGGACTGTACATGAAGCGTGTGGCAGAAGAGGCGGACCGTTGAAGTGTCGTTGCCACGGTTGATCCACCATCACTAGACATCAGTGATACATACCATCAATGTTGAGTGAGGGACTGGGCTCTATGCCATCAACAGGTTCAGTGCCCCAACTCCAACAGCAATTCTCATGCGATCTGCCCAGGCACGAATTTCTTCGTGGCACACTCATGCTTCTTTACTTCCAAATTTTCCAGCTCCTGCGCAAGTGACCTACACTCTCAAGGCCTCCCACCTAACCCGAGGGAAACCAAGCCAGCTGCCACGTGTCGATCGGAAGTCGCCCATACTTAAATCAAGTGTGTGGCCGACACGTGA